>VZTO01006744.1:4572-20673 GCA_013400615.1 Syrrhaptes paradoxus
CCCTTACAGTTGTTGCCTTCTTTCATAAATTAAACATAATCTACAGTTCTCTGCCTGTTCTTCTTGGTATCCTTCATTGCTTACTACCATCCGTGTGTTGTCACCGAGGTCCCATCAGAACTTTCTTCCCTATAAACTTCCACACACTTGCTAATGTATCTGACCTTGTTTATTACATTTGCTAAATATATGGCTAGCCATAAACTGCAGCAATCCAACCACAGAAACCAAAGAAAGCAAACAAAAAGGGAAAAACAGAGGAACGAATCCCTTATATCACACACTAATGACCTGAACAAAATCTATACCACATCCGCATTTTAAAGGTTCATTTTTCTGAAAGCTTTTTAAAGACCAAAGTTCCTTCAAGTTAGGACAGTCACTCATATTACTTAGGTCCACAACAATCGCTATTTCCAACAGCAAAAGAGAGGACATGGCACCAAAAAAAGGAGCGAAATTCAATACAACATAGTCCCTCTTCCCACACACACAGTCTACATTAGAAAAGCCCCAGAGTGTAATGCCGAACGATGACCGAGTCATTTACCAAACTCCTCCAGTCACGGAGCAATTACTAAAATACATCTGGACAGAACTAAGCAAGCATGAAAGGAATGCGGTGAATGCCGCTTCACCATAATTGTCTGGAAAATTAAAGTTCAGTTGTGCCAGCCANAGTTCAAACAGGACCTACAAAAAAAACAGAGGGAGTTGCAATTGAGTTTCAACTACCTTGCTGCAAACTGGGCTTGAAATAGCTCCTTCTCCTCCTATACAAAAGAAGACTTAAAAAAACAACACAAGTGTGCAAAACAGCTTGCAAGCTCCCCTTCAAAATTTTCCTTAGGGTAGTTATGTCCACTTCGCATATCTGCAAAATTTCTGAAGTGCAAATTCTCACTGTGTCTGTTTCACATCAATTCTTCACGCCACTAAGGGCTCTGAGTTGCCAAAATTTCAGTCAAACCCATCATCATGCAGCTATGTCATGTGATGTGATAACATTCAATCCTGAAAATGAAATAATCAGGTTTTTGCCCCCCAGACTTCCCAGCTGGAAAGGGGTGTAGGGAGGAACACTTTAACCCAGTCTTCCAGTCCTTGCTTGTTGCTTAACAGAACCTGATAAAGAAGCGCCACTGTGGATGGCTGCTGGGACCCACGACACATGAGTCCAGAAGCTGAATTAAAAACTGGGAGGCAGAAAGGAAGTGACTCAAGTTATATAGTCTCTGACCCAGCCTGTCAGAAGCAAAACTAAACAACAGCGGTCTTGCGAGTTACTTATTCCACATTTGGCTCTTTCTCTAGTAATACCTGTGAATGTGGAACTCGGAGGCAGCTTATGACAGCAGTCAACAGAGCAGTGAATTTTCTCTTGCCTTTACCTTTCCTTCTTTTCAGCTTCCAATAGGTGAATTGACAGAGATGTTAGTACAATGTGAACCAAACTACTTCGGTATGATTCAGGAGAAATGGTTTAACACAAAAAACAAACAGTTTAACAGAAGAACAAGTGTCTCAGTTGCAACAGGGCCAGCTACAAGTACACAGAAGAACCACAAAGACAAGGACGCTTATGGTCAAATTCTTCCTCTTCAAAGGAAATTTGTATCAGCTTTGTACCCCAATTACACAATAGTTGTGAAAGGAGAGGTGCTTTCAAGAGAATTATCATCATGCAATTGCAACAGTTTAATTTCCTTTAATGGAAAAAGAATAATAGAAAGTAAAAACCCCAAGAAATAGCTGATAGCCAACAGGCTTCCCTTCTCAGCCCCCCAAAACTACAACTCTTCTTGCAAATTGGTTATAATGGTAGAGCATATTGAAAACACAACAAACACAACATTCACAGGTTTCCTGTACACAAGCACAGTATTTCATAACACAAAAGGAAACTACCACTGGTAGGAGTCCAGGTGAAAGCCTTCCAGCAGAAACAGAACCCAGGTATGGCCCACACACCATAACCAGGAATAGATATTTCTGTTTTCCAATAGGAATGGCAGGCAATACAGACAACCAAAGCCACTGTCACACAAGTAACTACCTTTGTGTAATCAGCTAAGCCTGTCTTCAAATGGTTAGGGATCAGGGCTACCCCTTACAGTTGTTGCCTTCTTTCATAAATTAAACATAATCTACAGTTCTCTGCCTGTTCTTCTTGGTATCCTTCATTGCTTACTACCATCCGTGTGTTGTCACCGAGGTCCCATCAGAACTTTCTTCCCTATAAACTTCCACACACTTGCTAATGTATCTGACCTTGTTTATTACATTTGCTAAATATATGGCTAGCCATAAACTGCAGCAATCCAACCACAGAAACCAAAGAAAGCAAACAAAAAGGGAAAAACAGAGGAACGAATCCCTTATATCACACACTAATGACCTGAACAAAATCTATACCACATCCGCATTTTAAAGGTTCATTTTTCTGAAAGCTTTTTAAAGACCAAAGTTCCTTCAAGTTAGGACAGTCACTCATATTACTTAGGTCCACAACAATCACTATTTCCAACAGCAAAAGAGAGGACATGGCACCAAAAAAAGGAGCGAAATTCAATACAACATAGTCCCTCTTCCCACACACACAGTCTACATTAGAAAAGCCCCAGAGTGTAATGCCGAACGATGACCGAGTCATTTACCAAACTCCTCCAGTCACGGAGCAATTACTAAAATACATCTGGACAGAACTAAGCAAGCATGAAAGGAAGGCATGGCCAGCAAAACCTGGACAAACTAGCGCAACACACTGTATCTTCCCCTTCTACTATGGGAAAGGCATTCTACAGGCTGCCACACACATAAGACAAGCAGAAAAGATCTGCAAAATTTGTCACAGCTGTTTTCCTCCTGTTTTACCATTCTTGCTAAAATAGTCAGCATTTATCATGAGCTAAATTTAACAAAAATCCATTTAAATCCTACTCCCCATAGACCATCTGAATCTCCATTTGCCAATATACTCACAGCACAGCTTCCAAGGGGAATGCAAATAAATAGTGATAAGTTTCTTTACCCTTAATGCAAATCACTGATACTTCTATTTTACAATTAATAGCTTCGATCAAAATTAGTGACAGTCTAGCATCTTCCTGACACCTCTCTCTCCACATACAAAAGATGTGCCATGGCATGGCATGGCATGCACAACTATTTACTGCATGAACTGAAAGCTACTAAGAACAAGGAGAGGCAAAAGGGCGACAGTGTCCAAAGAAACAACACAAATTACTCAAAAGATGCTGTTAGCAAAGTTCTGTGAAAATCTTTGTGTATGAACAATTCTGAACACTTGATACCAACCTTCAGTTCAGAATGTACCTTCAGTTCACATTGAACTTCATCTCCTCCTCAGCAACCAAATCACAGAAAGAATTTCTTTGAGACTTTTACCAAAGTCATGTAAAAGTAACCCCCAGTAGGGAGCAACAGAAATAGGAGTGTAGAATCACAAAGCCATATATACAAGCACACACACACATTTAAAAATAAAGCCAAGGAATGATGCCAACTCACGAAGCCAAAGAAAATGCCAAACCCTTCTAGCTATTTACAGCTATCTAGAACTCAACGCCACACAATTTTGAAAATAAAATCCAGGGTGCTTTAATGTTCAGTGAACTAAAAATTCATTAACTTGGCAACAAAAGCTGATGCTGTAAAGCAAGAAAAAACAAGAGATTGTATAAGCCAGAGCCAGCCCACAGGTTTTGTTTATTCAGTTCTTGTTAAAGGAAGAACAAAATATATAAGAAACATGTTTGTGTTGTAAGACAGAACTAAACAAGAGGGGTTGACACATAGAATAGGATGTAATAGAAGGCTCCCGTTGTGCTGGTGAGCCATAGCTGCTGGAGACAAAATCTGCCGTGCCTCAAGAGAGCATTCACAGAAGATCCACCATTTACTGCGATGTATCTTCTGGCAGAAAATCTTCCCTGAGATTCAGTGGCAATTTGGCAGTTAAAAGAACAATCTTGTGCAGTGACCCTGGCAAGATCCCACCATATCATCCTCCCCAAAGACAAGTTCTAGGATTTGGCTGCTTAAGTCTCATTTGGAGAAACCTTCCATAAATAAACCATCTAAGTTCCTTGTTGCTTGAGGAAAGAATTCCCTTCAAAACCCTGGAACAGATAACAACATGATAAACTTCACAAGCTGCTGAGGAACAGGGCTCTTTTGGTCACCAGCTCAGGATTTCTGGGTTTCCTTGGTTTTTCCTCTCCAGTATACTTCAGTTAATTCTTTATTTAGCCTACCAGACTGACCATCTCCCTGATCCCATGAACAAAATAAGGTCCAAAACAAGCAAAGCAAGAAGATCCAATAATGTGAAAACACACCAAACTTCAGCCTCTGTAGTACTAAGATAGTACTAACATTTTCTCCAGGCCTGGATACCTGCTCAACCTCAGTCCCAACCGCCAAGGCAAAGCAAAGCACAGCATATTCTGCAAGGTCCCTCAGTTACAATGATGATGTTTAATTTAGGCAGCACAAGACTGCAGAGGAGACAAAGGATCTTACTGTACTTTGCTGAAGGCAAGAAGGTTAAACTTTGGTAAATATTGGGGAAAAGAAGATGTTATACGCCAGCTCCAGAACTGGACATTTCCAAGGTTAATCTTTGCAAGAGTCTTCCCTTCCACTGCAGGTTCCTTCCTGGGGACAGGCTGAATCTGCATGCACCAACCCTCACAGAACTCTCAAATCTGGGGCTACAGAGATACAGTCTGGGCCATGCTTGAACAAAAAGTAGGAAAAGTGATGTCAGGAATAGGAAAACAGAGCTTCCATAAGTCACTAATGCTTTTTTAAACTCTTGCACATTTTTCCTAAGCACCTATAAAAGACTTATGCCATGGAATTCCTTCAGCTCAGGGTGGGGGAAATCGAAGTTTGTTCCCATAAGCAAAGAATAAAGAGGACTCAAAATAATTGCTCCTGTAGGCAAAGCAGACTTGATGACCAAATTGCAACAACAGAAACCGGTCTCATTGGAGCAGAACTCTGGATTACTGAAACAGCTAAAGGCCACATGATATCTGCCTTCAAAGCTCCCAAAAGGATAGGATTAACCGCAAGAGGAGCTCCTTCTAGTGGACATCCCCTCTTCAAACAGGAAGGAAAAGCTATAACAGGGCTGTCCAACCTGTAGCACTGGAGAAAAAACAGACATTTTTGTACACCAGTTCATTAGCTTTAATGTGCCTTCCTCAAAGTTTTTGCATTAATGGGATAATTCATGACTAGAAAGTAACTATCTGCCAAAAGAAAGGTCTTTTCATATAAATTACTTAACAAAATGCAACTCCCTGCATCGATGTATTCACAAAAAATAAACAGTAAATTCCCACAAATTTCCAGGACACTTCATAATTTATACACATGTATTTTGCAGAGATTAAGTACTTACTTACTTATATGTCTCTATGGAAAAACACTAAATTAATCCCACTCAGAATGTGAACTCAACACACATCAGATTAAGGTATGTTAAAACATCCTGAACCAACTTGAACACCAACTCCACACCTGTAAATCTTACATGTATCCACACAATGTCAAGTGAATGCTCAATTTTACTTTACATATGTGCTCTCCCAGAGACCTTCCAATTTCCAGAGCATCCACCGAGTGCAAACTTTCCACAAATTTCACCCCAAAACCTGGAAGAGCAAGTACATTCCCTGTCCCCTAGCAGGCTGCCAATCAGGAGCAGATTGTGCAAGTAACATTAAAAAAGAATGTCAGGGACTCCAGTTTCAAAGTGTTTTGACTGCCAGCTATAGGGGCTAAAAAGAAGAAAGGAGAGTCCCCATGAACCAGATGCTTTATTGGTATCACAAACAAGGACATAAAAAAAAAAAAAAAGGAAAAAAAAAAAAAAAAAAAAAAAAAAAAAAAAAACAGTATTTGCTATCGTAGGGAGGTGCTGAAAAAGTGAAGCCAAAATAAGTGTGCTTTCCAGTATTAGGAAGGCTGCTGAGACTTGATTCAAAAGAAAAGGGGAAAGGACCTCTAGTGGGATGAAACTGCAGTGCTCGGGTGGCGGAGAGTGATGTCCTTCCACTTCACCTCCCTGCCGTTACACCACATCCACTGCATCGCTTACCTGCAAAGCCTGATCGTCTTACCTAGCGACTGGCAGCAGGGAAAGCACGGACAAGTGCAATTACAGCAGGAAGCCTCCTTTTCAGGCCAGCTAATTAGAAATATTCCCTCGGTCTGCTCTCAGCGTTTGGAGGGACACATTTTCATTTGCTTCAGAAAAAACAGGAGATGGGTTCTGTTTTACCATGTAGGTCACTAACATGTCAGACCAATTCAGAGGGGTTTTATAGGGCCTAAACAACAGGACATCAAGGGATGTTTAAAGATGCACAAATTCAGATGCACATTTGGAATGAGGATTCAGAATACTATTCAGACTATGTCAAGGCATTCTGTTCTTCCATGACTTTTTAACTGTAGGCAGTTTTGCAGAAGTGGCAGAAATGCCATTTTTAACTGCATTTTTAAGGTAACTCCTTCTGGGTGAAGGAGCTTCGAATTCTTTATCTGAGCCCAAACAAAGCCTAATTTCATGTGACGGTACATGAAAAATATAGTGAATGTATTCAGGAGAATACTTAGATAATAGAACAGGCCAGATTAAGAAAGCTTATTTATTAGGCATCCCAGTTAAAAAGAAAACAACTTGGTTTGAATTGAAGATGATGATTCACCTCTAAGTCTTTAACGGACTTCTGTTGCTATTTTTAGGTTTATCTTCAAGTCAGAAGTTCTATCTAGTCAGGTTCTATCATTTCCCAAAGCAGCCTGATCTACATCTTCAGCATTATGAGCCACAACTTAGCTCTCTTTTAAATGATCTGAGCAATAACCCCTTTCAGCAGTTACTCTCAAAGGGTTTGCATCAACTTGAGAAGGACCACAAATTAAAGTTGACATTGTTAAGCAGAGCGATGCAAGACAGCTGCTTGTTATTATTCACAAATAATATCACCTATACTGCAGCCGTCCTCCTTGTGCCATTAAGCAGAGCGCTGGAAAGGAAGCAAGCCATTTTTCAGAGTGGTTGCTTGAAGAGAATAATATTTGCACTTGGAGTCCGAGGCCAGAAGAATGCATCTGGTCTGTCCTTCCCCTAGCGCAGTACTGCCCTTTTGCAAGCATGCCTGAAGTCACCCAATACAAGCATCCATGCAGAAAATAATAACTAAACCAAAGACACTCACAAGTTCATATCTTATCATCAGAGACCTGAGCAAAAAGCAACCAGCGTCTCTCAACCTTTATGTTTTGGACCATCATCAACTAGGACCATCACTAGTAGCAGAATAATAAAACTTATTTTGAAAGAGTACTAGTGGTGCCACAAAGCTTAACTGTTTGTCTCCCCTCTGTAGGAGCCAGTAATCCAGGCAAAAAAAGAAGCAGTTGTCTGTCTTGAAGGATTTTGTGAGTAAGATCATGTACAATGGAAATAGTCCAAGACATCTCTACAATCAAAAAGAATAAAGAACTGGAGCTCGTGAGGATCAGTTAAGGGTGAGGATGAAAACCACAGCATCCTATGAAAACATTCCTTAATGTCTTTAAGTCAAGCGATTAATTTCTCATTAATTTATTGAATCTAAACTGCTTAATGAAAGAAACAACAGCAAATTAAAAGAGAATTGACCAAACTCGAAAGAGAAATGACAGGAAACAGGGCTTTCAGAACAGTTGCTGAATGAGGTATGAAAAGATGAAAGAGATGAGGGCACTAAAGTGATTTCTGGTACAATTAAAATTACTTGTAAGGACAGAGTGGAAAAGAAGTTAAAAAGTTGTGTGTCATGCTTCAGTTACAATGCAAACTTTTACCAGTAGCACAAAGGAAAAACAAAGAGAGTCTTAAAACAGGCTAATTTAGATAATAGGGAAAGCTTGATACAAAGAAGAAAATATTTATGCTGCGTTCCTTCTTTGCTGATAACAAAGTTGGTAACTTGCTTGGACTCACTTTAAAAGTGTCAAACCACTGCATTCATGAAACTGTCCACTACTGCTCCAAACAGTTGCTTTTAACATCACCACTGTCTCATTTACTTTTCAGCATTCCATTAGTTCTGCAGTCAAGCACCACTCATCTGGCAGATAAAGATCAAAATGTCATTTCGAAATGGCAGAATTTGTGAATTTATGCATGAACAGGGTGGCCTGCTTTCATCCACCCAGTTTCTTCCTGTGTCATTCCAATGAGAAAGGTTTTAATTTACTGTCAAGACAGCTACAGTTATGAATGTTTTATTATTACTACCCTGATGAGGATTAATGTTCTGGGAAAAAAAATCCAAACAGAACTAAGTATTTGTATTGGTCTCTTAAAATTCCACTACCTTCTGCAGAAAACACAACACTAGACTTCAGATACAATAACATAAATGTTAAACTGTTAAATTTTGCATCATGGCGAGACTATTAATAGGAAAAAACTTATCCATTCTTTCATGCAGCAAAATTCCAACACACTGCTATGTCTTTCCAAAGTACTTTCTTACCTTTCACAATGAACAGAGAGAAGCATCATACTACAATATCCCTTCCTTCCATTTTCCTGTGTCCAAAACCACTCTATTTTGCTTCCTTTCCGCTAACTGTGGATCTTTTCAGAGTAAAGTGACCAGGAACTGTTTATATCTAGGGTCTCCAAAGTGCAGTGCATGCAGCCCAGAGGGTGTGCAAGACAATCCACTGGAAGGCAGGAAGAAAACAAAAAAGTAATTAATATTTTAGTATTTCAATAAATTACTAATGGTTTCAATCTAGTTGATAAAATAATATTTTAAGTAGTATTTATTTCATCTTTATCTCACTCTTTATAAAATTTATATTGTGTATGTTTTAGAGTTTGCATAACATTACAGTAGTGTATGTCCATAATTTATACATATATTGGGGTGTGTGCTCAAAAAAATGTACTGACGGGGTGCACAATCAATACAGTTTGGAGACCACTGGTTTATGTGACTTCAGCACCTTCAGGAAACTGAAGCAGCATTTCCTCCTCTGCTAGAAGGAGGTAAAAATAATGGAGGAGGAACTGCATGCAGGGAAAAGTTTTCACATGGGGCTGCATTTTTCAGTTACTTCACTGCAAGTTTAACCACAGGCAGTGAGTGATTTTTCAGAAACAGTTAAGTGCTTAGCTCACACTATGTCTAGTAGTTGAGCAACCCTTGAAAATCCCATGAGATTCTGATTGGCATCTAGAGGCTGCCAAAGGCCATTCAAAAATCTTATTCTGGATTGTTTAAGTTCAGGAGCATTGATTTTTGAAGAGATTTAAAATTCTAAATACACAAAATTCAGTTTCAGCAATAACTTATGCCACTGCATTGCTTGGCCAGTTTTCTAATGCAGACGGGAAAAGTCAGCCCATTTTTATTTAAATTCCTTTCAAACATTCACAAAAAAAAAAAAANCATGCCTGAAGTCACCCAATACAAGCATCCATGCAGAAAATAATAACTAAACCAAAGACACTCACAAGTTCATATCTTATCATCAGAGACCTGAGCAAAAAGCAACCAGCGTCTCTCAACCTTTATGTTTTGGACCATCATCAACTAGGACCATCACTAGTAGCAGAATAATAAAACTTATTTTGAAAGAGTACTAGTGGTGCCACAAAGCTTAACTGTTTGTCTCCCCTCTGTAGGAGCCAGTAATCCAGGCAAAAAAAGAAGCAGTTGTCTGTCTTGAAGGATTTTGTGAGTAAGATCATGTACAATGGAAATAGTCCAAGACATCTCTACAATCAAAAAGAATAAAGAACTGGAGCTCGTGAGGATCAGTTAAGGGTGAGGATGAAAACCACAGCATCCTATGAAAACATTCCTTAATGTCTTTAAGTCAAGCGATTAATTTCTCATTAATTTATTGAATCTAAACTGCTTAATGAAAGAAACAACAGCAAATTAAAAGAGAATTGACCAAACTCGAAAGAGAAATGACAGGAAACAGGGCTTTCAGAACAGTTGCTGAATGAGGTATGAAAAGATGAAAGAGATGAGGGCACTAAAGTGATTTCTGGTACAATTAAAATTACTTGTAAGGACAGAGTGGAAAAGAAGTTAAAAAGTTGTGTGTCATGCTTCAGTTACAATGCAAACTTTTACCAGTAGCACAAAGGAAAAACAAAGAGAGTCTTAAAACAGGCTAATTTAGATAATAGGGAAAGCTTGATACAAAGAAGAAAATATTTATGCTGCGTTCCTTCTTTGCTGATAACAAAGTTGGTAACTTGCTTGGACTCACTTTAAAAGTGTCAAACCACTGCATTCATGAAACTGTCCACTACTGCTCCAAACAGTTGCTTTTAACATCACCACTGTCTCATTTACTTTTCAGCATTCCATTAGTTCTGCAGTCAAGCACCACTCATCTGGCAGATAAAGATCAAAATGTCATTTCGAAATGGCAGAATTTGTGAATTTATGCATGAACAGGGTGGCCTGCTTTCATCCACCCAGTTTCTTCCTGTGTCATTCCAATGAGAAAGGTTTTAATTTACTGTCAAGACAGCTACAGTTATGAATGTTTTATTATTACTACCCTGATGAGGATTAATGTTCTGGGAAAAAAAATCCAAACAGAACTAAGTATTTGTATTGGTCTCTTAAAATTCCACTACCTTCTGCAGAAAACACAACACTAGACTTCAGATACAATAACATAAATGTTAAACTGTTAAATTTTGCATCATGGCGAGACTATTAATAGGAAAAAACTTATCCATTCTTTCATGCAGCAAAATTCCAACACACTGCTATGTCTTTCCAAAGTACTTTCTTACCTTTCACAATGAACAGAGAGAAGCATCATACTACAATATCCCTTCCTTCCATTTTCCTGTGTCCAAAACCACTCTATTTTGCTTCCTTTCCGCTAACTGTGGATCTTTTCAGAGTAAAGTGACCAGGAACTGTTTATATCTAGGGTCTCCAAAGTGCAGTGCATGCAGCCCAGAGGGTGTGCAAGACAATCCACTGGAAGGCAGGAAGAAAACAAAAAAATAATTAATATTTTAGTATTTCAATAAATTACTAATGGTTTCAATCTAGTTGATAAAATAATATTTTAAGTAGTATTTATTTCATCTTTATCTCACTCTTTATAAAATTTATATTGTGTATGTTTTAGAGTTTGCATAACATTACAGTAGTGTATGTCCATAATTTATACATATATTGGGGTGTGTGCTCAAAAAAATGTACTGACGGGGTGCACAATCAATACAGTTTGGAGACCACTGGTTTATGTGACTTCAGCACCTTCAGGAAACTGAAGCAGCATTTCCTCCTCTGCTAGAAGGAGGTAAAAATAATGGAGGAGGAACTGCATGCAGGGAAAAGTTTTCACATGGGGCTGCATTTTTCAGTTACTTCACTGCAAGTTTAACCACAGGCAGTGAGTGATTTTTCAGAAACAGTTAAGTGCTTAGCTCACACTATGTCTAGTAGTTGAGCAACCCTTGAAAATCCCATGAGATTCTGATTGGCATCTAGAGGCTGCCAAAGGCCATTCAAAAATCTTATTCTGGATTGTTTAAGTTCAGGAGCATTGATTTTTGAAGAGATTTAAAATTCTAAATACACAAAATTCANGTCACTTGACTTTTTTTTTTTACTACTTAAAATCACCTACTAATATATTCACTGCATTTCTGTAATGGCCGTGGATAAGGATCAACTAGGTGAAACAGTAAAGTTACTAAAACTTTGGGGAAGTTTCACTTAGTGGGTATGCATTATTAAGAAATAGTGAAACAAGGCAAACCACACTGACAAGACCCTCTTTTTAAAAACTAGGTTATCCTGACCAATGTCTTTTTTCTACCATTTCTGTTCCAGTGAGAATAACACTAAGCACTTTATTCAAGAATTATACATTCTGAGATAAACTCTTTTACTATACCTGTAAAGTTTCCAAGCAGCACATAGCATTGATTACAGCCCTGAAATTTTCAATATAGCACCCTCTAAAAATCAGAGCAGCTAGAGTAATGCAGGTTTTTTACATGACATTTCTCTCATGTATTTTGACGTCAAACAATGAATGCTATGAAAGAGAACGCTTGACAAATTTGTTTTTCTAGTCATGCATCACATCACTCCAAATTCAAGCACTAAGTATATGGTGATTAAAACAGACACTTATCTCATGGAGCAAGGGACATTACTGCGTGACTGTTTCAGGATTTACGGCACCAATTTCACAGAATCACAGAATCACAGAATGTTAGGGATTGGAAGGGACCTTGAAAGATCATCTAGTCCAATCCCCCTGCCGGAGCAGGAACACCTAAATAAGATCGCACAGGAACGCATCCAGGCGGGTTTTGAATGTCTCCAGAGAAGGAGACTCCACAACCTCTCTGGGCAGCCTGTTCCAGTGCTCTGTCACCCTNTCTGTCTCACCTTTCCATCTCATCTACTTTTCTCTCCTGCCTTTGCATTTCCCAACAGAGCAGCAATACAGACACATTCAAGTGACCTTCATCAGATGAACCATCCTTTTATATGTGTATGTCATTACTACATAACCTTCCTCTTAACTCTTCCTAGGAAAGAATCAAACCCTACGGCCTTCTCCACGGGGCAAGCTTTCACACTGTCCTTACTGGAAAGGTTCCCAGGAAGGTACAGCTTCAACATAAAGTATTCTTTCCTTTCATCTTCAGGGGATGCTCTTCAGATCTAATTATGCCTCTTTTTTCTGATCTTTTATAGATATTTATTGGGTTTGACCACAAACACACACATAAACCTATTGTAGTTTATTGACTTTCTTCTGAACACAGGATTTTATTTGTCCTTAAAACACCTCACTAAAGAAGTGCAGCACGAAAAGCTAGGCTAACTCTTGAAGTACAGAAAAGTTAGTACAGTTGTGCAAAGTCATCCAATTTATTTCACTTACTGTAACGAGACCCTGTCTTCTCAAATGGGATGGCAGATGCAGAGGCTTCTCGGCTATGCCTGTTGTCAAGATCCTCAACTAATACTCAGGTAACCTGGGGAGGGTACATATGTCTGCCCCCCCACCCTTCAGACACTTCCTCAGGATTATATTCCCCCTTCCTAATTCCTGTGCACCAAATGAGAGTTTTGCCCATATCTTCCTAACAAATATAGTCACTTAACCTTGGAAGCTGCAGCCATATTTTCCTAATTCTCTATTTTCTGAAGCAAGTTTTCCACCAAAGTATTTTCTCTCCTAAGAAGATGTCATAACTCACCCAGCAGAACGACCCTAAGAAGCTGATATATATTCTGGTATAACCTGACAATACAAGGAGGCTGCATCCCTCTAGTGTATACCTGCAGGTGCTACTGCATTTACAAAGATGCTAGGCCCTCTGATCTACAAGCACAACAATTCTTCAGGGACAGAAGCCAAAGGATGTCTGTCTTTATCATTTTCAAGAGACAACCACAGCTCAGGTGAAACCACACAGCTCTGCATCCAGCCAGTATCAGCGAGAAAGAACACTGTTTGCACGTAAAAAAGACAATTTACTGTTCTGGTGCCATATGTTGCTGCTTTGTACATATCCTACCTGTTTGTGCCACCAAGTGGGTCCAGCCACTCCAAACTGCTCCAATCTTGTNCCAGAGCACCCACCTCATTGATCAGTGGGCCTACATTGCCTCTGGTGTTAGCCTTATCTGCAATGTATTTAAAGAAGCCCTTTCTATTATCCTTGACCCCTCTAGCAAGCTTCAATTCTAAGGAGGCCTTAGCTTTCCTAGTTGCTTCCCTACACTCTCTGACAACCTTCTTGTACTCCTCCCAAGTGGCCAGCCCCTCCTTCCATGTTCTATAGACCCTCCTTTAATAGAACACTTAAGCACATGACTGACCTTCGGGCATGTAAGAACTCCATTTAAATAAAACTACCCACGCTGAAGGCTAAGCACTCCTTCAAGGAGTACCCACAATTACANTACATATCCTACCTGTTTGTGCCACCAAGTGGGTCCAGCCACTCCAAACTGCTCCAATCTTGTCATGGGAGAAAAAATGAGTCTCAATCTTCTTGGGCTCAACAAGAAAGATCTCTTTGCTCACTAGCTGCCCATGCTTGTTGCTACCCCAGACATACAGGTGTCCTTCATCTACAATAGACAGAGAAACAAAATTTGTTGAAAGTGATACACACATAACACAAGCAGATACAATCTCTGTCTCACCTCGGTGCTGCTGAGGAAAGAATGTTTCATTCAATTTGTGTTTTCACTGTATGCTTTTTCCTACCACTCTTTACCACATGCACACACACTCTAACTAGGATACCAGAAATATCTGCAAGGGCCTTAACAACATAGTCTGTTTTCTGAGAGCAATACTAACTCCCTGAAAAAACAGCTTTCAGGTCAAACTGCCTACTGTGAGCATCTCAAAGAAGCTGAAAGATGTTTATAGCAAAGGTCAAGTTTTATTAGAGAACTAACTACAGTAGTCAATTTCTCTGAGAAAAAAAAAAAANCAGAACCCAATAAATATCAATAACAGATCTGCTGCATCTTCTGCTGTTTTCCTAACAAACAGGCTGTATCCTGACAGACCAACAGGCGCTTCCATCTCCAGCGTGACTCTAGGAAAAATGCTTTCATCTGCTCTTCATTTCCCTACCTAGCAGTTCATAGAAGGCAAAAGCAAAAATGCACGTATGCTACCCCTGCTAATGTAACTCTGGCTGTTCTGCTTGCTTTATGGAAGACTTTCATCCTCCTGTTAGTCCTAGCTATCACACCACACAGTGTGCAACAGGAGCAGCACACAGGACACACTGTTCACACGTGAGTACCACAAAAGTTTCAGATGTCTGTCTCACCTTTCCATCTCATCTACTTTTCTCTCCTGCCTTTGCATTTCCCAACAGAGCAGCAATACAGACACATTCAAGTGACCTTCATCAGATGAACCATCCTTTTATATGTGTATGTCATTACTACATAACCTTCCTCTTAACTCTTCCTAGGAAAGAATCAAACCCTACGGCCTTCTCCACGGGGCAAGCTTTCACACTGTCCTTACTGGAAAGGTTCCCAGGAAGGTACAGCTTCAACATAAAGTATTCTTTCCTTTCATCTTCAGGGGATGCTCTTCAGATCTAATTATGCCTCTTTTTTCTGATCTTTTATAGATATTTATTGGGTTTGACCACAAACACACACATAAACCTATTGTAGTTTATTGACTTTCTTCTGAACACAGGATTTTATTTGTCCTTAAAACACCTCACTAAAGAAGTGCAGCACGAAAAGCTAGGCTAACTCTTGAAGTACAGAAAAGTTAGTACAGTTGTGCAAAGTCATCCAATTTATTTCACTTACTGTAACGAGACCCTGTCTTCTCAAATGGGATGGCAGATGCAGAGGCTTCTCGGCTATGCCTGTTGTCAAGATCCTCAACTAATACTCAGGTAACCTGGGGAGGGTACATATGTCTGCCCCCCCACCCTTCAGACACTTCCTCAGGATTATATTCCCCCTTCCTAATTCCTGTGCACCAAATGAGAGTTTTGCCCATATCTTCCTAACAAATATAGTCACTTAACCTTGGAAGCTGCAGCCATATTTTCCTAATTCTCTATTTTCTGAAGCAAGTTTTCCACCAAAGTATTTTCTCTCCTAAGAAGATGTCATAACTCACCCAGCAGAACGACCCTAAGAAGCTGATATATATTCTGGTATAACCTGACAATACAAGGAGGCTGCATCCCTCTAGTGTATACCTGCAGGTGCTACTGCATTTACAAAGATGCTAGGCCCTCTGATCTACAAGCACAACAATTCTTCAGGGACAGAAGCCAAAGGATGTCTGTCTTTATCATTTTCAAGAGACAACCACAGCTCAGGTGAAACCACACAGCTCTGCATCCAGCCAGTATCAGCGAGAAAGAACACTGTTTGCACGTAAAAAAGACAATTTACTGTTCTGGTGCCATATGTTGCTGCTTTGTACATATCCTACCTGTTTGTGCCACCAAGTGGGTCCAGCCACTCCAAACTGCTCCAATCTTGT
>VZTO01006744.1:21061-36133 GCA_013400615.1 Syrrhaptes paradoxus
CTCAAAGCATCTTGGGCACGTTCACTGCACAGTACCTATCAGTCTACTCTGTTCTTGCAGGCCAACTTTTACCTCCACCCCAAAGCTTTGATTCAGTCCAGTAAGAACTTTCTGAATTGATCTGGGATTCCTCAAAGCCTGTCTGGCTGCTCCTGCTCTGCATTACAGTCTCACAGCCTCTTCACAAGAGCTACAGACTCCTAGCTCTGCTCATAACTCTCCTTCCTTCTTCAGCTTGAGCAAATTCAGTAAATGCTCCAAATCAGGGACAGTCTAATGCTCTTTGCCTCGCCTTGCTCAGTCCTAAAGCAATGTGACACACAGCTATGAACATACAACTAAAGCAGGTACCACTCATCACAAGGCAAAATTAAAATATCATCATGCCCCAAAACAATGCTAGAGAACTAGTGAGAGACTTCTGAAAGTTATTACTTGTGTATCCCCACTCCTTTTCTGGAATAACCATTTTGCACGTGCACACCCTGGGATCCCACCCACAGGGATGATTATATTTACAGAAACATCAAAACTGCTTCATGTTTCACTGGTGTGAGTTGGAGTTGGTCATAGCCTAACAATCAATTAACAGTAACAAGATGACTGTTCAGATGAGTCCTTCTGCAGAAATTACATATCATCAGTTCAATCTTTTCAGCACAAAATCGTTCCACTCAGGATCTAGGCTCCCATGTTAAAAAAAATAAAATCCACAAGAACCACTTAAGAGAACATGAGCTCCATCATTGTCTCCTAAAGTCCTCTGCCACCTTGTACAAGCTGCAAGCATAAGAAATAAATGTTGCACGCATGAAATACATGATCACGGGCCCAGAAAGACTAGGAGCCATATCATTTACAACATGGAATTGTTCGGAGCACGTCCACAACACTCAAGGGTTCTGGAAGTCTCAGGTCAGCACTGAACTATTTACACACAGCATGACAGGAGTAAATCTTTCAGAGGAAAAAAAAAATAAAGGAGGACTTAGCCTACTATATATTTAATCATCTCAGTTTGGTAACAGCAACAGCAAGAACGTGTCAGAAGAATTCCACCTTAGTACTGCTGCTGAAAAACAAAAACAAAGGAGGAGGTGGAAAAAAAACAGTACTTGTCAAGTTACACATTACTGACAGTCATCTCCAGGACTTCCCACATTCCTCAATAAAACAACACAACTGAAATGACAAACAAATCAAGCAATTGTTTCATTCAAATTCTTCACTAAAATGGATAAATTCCTTCCCAGAGTGAAGAACATATACTTTCTGGAGAGAAAAAAAAAAAAAAAAAGACGTGATGGAAACAGCTTGTTTCGAAGAGCAACATTACGGCCATTCATGTTTCCACAACCAACATGCACTGCCTCTGTCATCTCCCTTTTTTCTCCAGAAGGTGCTTTTCCTTTTTCCTGGGAAATGTCACATGCCCAACCCTTATCTCACTTCTTGAGTAGGCTTTAACAAAAACTTAGACACTAAGCTTTAGCACCCATCCCTGGAGGTTTCAGTCCCATTTGGATACAGGTAGGCCATGATTCTTCTTTCAAAGGAACAACCATTCACGTTTGCAACAGTCCCACCTTGTCAAAAACCTGCCTGATTGCAGGCATTTGATATAGTACCAGCAGGTGGCTCATGAAACAGAGCCAAAGAAAATTGCCTCAGTGTGAAAAAAACACAGAAAAAAATTCTCATTTAAATCCTACACCCTGCAGTAGTATCTTTACTGTATCAAGTATCTTTAAAATACAAAGTCTTTTAAGTAATAGCAAGTATGTTACAGAATAAAGGGCAGCAGCAGCATCACATTATTAGAATCTCTGGCACTTACTTTGTTAATCTTGGTCTCCCTGCTGCCAAATAGACTGCTCTCTTAAATAAAAAGCAAAAACATGAAGAAAAATCTGTTCATTCTTTAAATACAGAGTGCTAATTAGCTAAAGTAGCTTCTCTGTGTCCTTATAGTTCTTCACTAATCACACATACACTTTGCATCTCAGAATTCAGTATAATTTACATCTTGTAACATCTCCTGATACAACTAAATCTCTGTAGATCTGTATAAGCTAATACTCTAGTGCTCCATTTAATGATGAGAGAGGTACCAGATGGCTGCATGTTTGCTAAGAACTTGTTCCTATAAAGTTTGGCAAAGCCTTGTCTTCATAAGATTCAATATATTTTCCAGATTTCAAAACTGTAAGATTTCAACATGAAAAGCTATTCTGTTTCCCCTTCTCCCACTCTGGGAGAAAACAACAACAACAAAAAAACACAAAAAAAACACACAAACCCATACCTTATTAGACTTTTATTACCAGATACTTACTATCCCAGCATGGGAGCACTGCCTAATGATGAACGAACAAATGGCAGACATCACACAAGTGCCCAAGAGATTAAAGCACCTTCCTACTGCTTTAGCTAAGTCTTGTGCTTTTACATTCCTTCACACAGATCTGCACTGTCATATTAGAGCCACCCAAGACCGCTCCAGACCATCTTGTATTCCTGCACAGCACAGCTCTATGCAGAGGTATTAGCTCACGTAGCAGAAGCAGGACAGGTACAGCGCTCTCTCGGGACACCCACCTAACGTACCCTTTTTCCATGGACAGGGCCAGAGACTTACCCAAGCTTGTGCTTCCACAAATCCTTTCAGAGCTCCTAACCATTAAGAGACCAGACCCTTACTTACTCATAAGGGCTAAGTCACACCTGACCTCAAAAAACCCCACACAGAACTCAGAGAATCCAAAACATGAACCCAGCTCTTAAAAAACCCAAATGTTCTCAGAATTCAAAACTACTACAAAACAATTAACCTGCACTAACAAAGACAGATCAAATTTTACCTGTCTGACCAAAACAGACAAACATTTCCAAAGCACAAAAACCTTTATAGGCCAAGACAAGGACTTTTACTTCTGTCCCTAAGGCTTACCTGTGAGTGCCACCGAATGATAGGAGCTTGCAGCAACACTCTTCACCTTCACATCTTCCAGGCCTAGAGAAGAGTTAGTCTCATGAAATCTGTACAGCAGATATCATTTCATGCACAGACATAAAACAGAGCTGTATCAAGTAAACAAAAGCCTCTGGTTTTGGGCCACAGACATCACAAGACTCACTATCATTCCCCCTCCCCAGATTATGACCTTGTACGCCTGTTCTATCCTTCAGATACGCCACTACATGTTTACAACACCAAGTTGCCTTATAATAAAGGGATGCTACGTGGCACTCCAAAATATATTTCTGCCCTATCCACCTTTACAAAGGAATGGGATTCCTGGGTTACCTGTCACTTCACAGGGCTCCTTTGCTGTCAAGAACAAGGGGAGGGTTTTCCCTTGGTTTGCACGCTTTGCCCGGGACGCCATGCCAGTTCCCCACTGAAACACCAAACCACTCTCTGTCCAGAGTAAACACAGACAGAAGAGATTAAAACACATCAACCACCAAAAGAATAACACATTAATTACTTTTAAAGGTATATTTGTTTCACTTTCACTGATTCAAATTACACTTTAAAAGAACTTTATGCCAAAAACATACTTCATAAACACACAGATAACCCTGGTGAAGTCATCAAGCAACAAAGAGTTGTAGTCTCATTTATACAGGTAAGAAAACTAAGAAGATATTAAGCAACCTGTTTCAGCTCTCTGAGGCCTGTATCAGGATGCTATTGAGGACTCTGTAACAGAAGTCCCAGAGCTGTAGTGCCTCAGGAACAGTCACAATTTATTTACTGCTATAATTTAATTGCACTTGCTCTGCCCTTTCCTTCTCTTCATGCTAATTTGTGCAGTCCAGCCCACTGAGGGAGTAAAGTCACTTCTCCTCAGGACCTTTCAGACATTTGACCTAGTCCCAGATCCGGAGCTCAGGGAAGCTTAGTTCCCAGTATTCATTCATTGCATCTTCAGCTAGACTCCAGTACCTGGAACCCAGACTGAAGTTCATGNTAAGATTCAATATATTTTCCAGATTTCAAAACTGTAAGATTTCAACATGAAAAGCTATTCTGTTTCCCCTTCTCCCACTCTGGGAGAAAACAACAACAACAAAAAAACACAAAAAAACCACACAAACCCATACCTTATTAGACTTTTATTACCAGATACTTACTATCCCAGCATGGGAGCACTGCCTAATGATGAACGAACAAATGGCAGACATCACACAAGTGCCCAAGAGATTAAAGCACCTTCCTACTGCTTTAGCTAAGTCTTGTGCTTTTACATTCCTTCACACAGATCTGCACTGTCATATTAGAGCCACCCAAGACCGCTCCAGACCATCTTGTATTCCTGCACAGCACAGCTCTATGCAGAGGTATTAGCTCACGTAGCAGAAGCAGGACAGGTACAGCGCTCTCTCGGGACACCCACCTAACGTACCCTTTTTCCATGGACAGGGCCAGAGACTTACCCAAGCTTGTGCTTCCACAAATCCTTTCAGAGCTCCTAACCATTAAGAGACCAGACCCTTACTTACTCATAAGGGCTAAGTCACACCTGACCTCAAAAAACCCCACACAGAACTCAGAGAATCCAAAACATGAACCCAGCTCTTAAAAAACCCAAATGTTCTCAGAATTCAAAACTACTACAAAACAATTAACCTGCACTAACAAAGACAGATCAAATTTTACCTGTCTGACCAAAACAGACAAACATTTCCAAAGCACAAAAACCTTTATAGGCCAAGACAAGGACTTTTACTTCTGTCCCTAAGGCTTACCTGTGAGTGCCACCGAATGATAGGAGCTTGCAGCAACACTCTTCACCTTCACATCTTCCAGGCCTAGAGAAGAGTTAGTCTCATGAAATCTGTACAGCAGATATCATTTCATGCACAGACATAAAACAGAGCTGTATCAAGTAAACAAAAGCCTCTGGTTTTGGGCCACAGACATCACAAGACTCACTATCATTCCCCCTCCCCAGATTATGACCTTGTACGCCTGTTCTATCCTTCAGATACGCCACTACATGTTTACAACACCAAGTTGCCTTATAATAAAGGGATGCTACGTGGCACTCCAAAATATATTTCTGCCCTATCCACCTTTACAAAGGAATGGGATTCCTGGGTTACCTGTCACTTCACAGGGCTCCTTTGCTGTCAAGAACAAGGGGAGGGTTTTCCCTTGGTTTGCACGCTTTGCCCGGGACGCCATGCCAGTTCCCCACTGAAACACCAAACCACTCTCTGTCCAGAGTAAACACAGACAGAAGAGATTAAAACACATCAACCACCAAAAGAATAACACATTAATTACTTTTAAAGGTATATTTGTTTCACTTTCACTGATTCAAATTACACTTTAAAAGAACTTTATGCCAAAAACATACTTCATAAACACACAGATAACCCTGGTGAAGTCATCAAGCAACAAAGAGTTGTAGTCTCATTTATACAGGTAAGAAAACTAAGAAGATATTAAGCAACCTGTTTCAGCTCTCTGAGGCCTGTATCAGGATGCTATTGAGGACTCTGTAACAGAAGTCCCAGAGCTGTAGTGCCTCAGGAACAGTCACAATTTATTTACTGCTATAATTTAATTGCACTTGCTCTGCCCTTTCCTTCTCTTCATGCTAATTTGTGCAGTCCAGCCCACTGAGGGAGTAAAGTCACTTCTCCTCAGGACCTTTCAGACATTTGACCTAGTCCCAGATCCGGAGCTCAGGGAAGCTTAGTTCCCAGTATTCATTCATTGCATCTTCAGCTAGACTCCAGTACCTGGAACCCAGACTGAAGTTCATGTAAAACTATACCAAAATAAAAGAACACATGCAGATCATTGTTCCTCAATTGTAAAAATATAAATAGAAACTAACAGAAATTTCATCTTTTTTCCTCCCTCTTCCCCTCCAAGCCATTAAAACTCCATTTCATTTTTTACTGAAACAACAGAAGAATGATAACATATTTACCTGTAGCAGCAAGGGCATGTCTCAGTCCTGCAGCAACATTCACTACCTTCTCCTTGAGAGACTACTCAAGTAAAAGAAAAATATATTTTAGTTGCTTTTCGCATTTAGTGCCTCTACAAGCAAAATACGCCCAACACAGAAGTGGAATGCTATGAAAATAGTTCTCGCAATTCCAGCCTGCATGTCACAATGCATATCAACATTTTGTATCACAAACGAAGTATATTTCAGCCAACAAAATTAGTGGGAACTTCTTAAAAAAACAATCAAGCGAAGCAACTGGATGTACAGCTTTGTGGCAATAAACAAAGAAGCCACAGTCAACACCCTCACATGAAAAAAAAGGAACCTTCTTGGCAATACATGTATTTTTATTTCTTAATTTTAACTCTGAGTTCCTCAAGAATTACACTAAAACCTCCTCAGCAAATACCAGTGACAAACAGTAATAAGCTCCATCAAGCTGTTCAGTCTTACCAAGTCCTCTGATCACAAACAATACAGTTGACAGTACTGCCCACACCACTGAAAGTTGCCCAATATGATCATGCAAAAGAAGACTATACCATCTCTGGTCCTTTACTCTGTAAGTTCACCGTAACAGACAGATGCTAAAAAACAATAGTTGAAGGGTCTGGCTTAAAGCCCACTGAGGTCAGACAACCTTTGTAAGTTGCTGGAAGCAATATATAAAGTACAGAGCTCTGAAGCAAAATTCTTTTTAAATCTTTACCTCAATCTTTTGTGGAATCAAGCACCGACTTGATAGTTGAGGAACTCCTAATTGTCCAAAAGAGTTAGATCCACAGGACAGAACTAGGCCAGATCCTGCAAAATGAAGTGTTAAGAGTCCGACTGGTAAACCTGTGAGCAAAAGCAAAGCACTGTAACATTCTAACAAGCAAAATATCACAGCCAAGTAGCTCAAAAAAGGACCATTCCAAAGCCCCCGAGCCCATAGGCTTCTGGTCTTACACATCCTGTTCAGTAAAGGTCTGAAGTTCACTGGGATACAAGGAACAAGGAGTAATGTAGTTTGCAAGGTAAGTAGCTTAAAACCTCCGAGTGCCTGTGCATCGCACAAGCAATAGCAATGTGGAACCTTCAGCATGTTCTCTACATCAACATACTTCTCCAGCTCTTACAGAGACAGATTTACCTGCTAATATGATTGTAAAATCCCAGCCACAGGCAACTTGTTTTACACAAAAGCCAGACAGGGCAGTGCACAAAGTAAAATGCAGCACATCCTCTGTGTGATTCAATCCCAACTGCCCGTCTTTGTTATGGCCACATACAAAGAGTTCTCCCGCACCTGGAAGAAAAAAACAAAACAAAAATAAAATCATGTTCCGCTTCACAGACTAAAAAGAAAAGCGCATGTGCCACGAGATCCTGTGATAAATAATGACAGTGATTATGTGTCATTTTAGGCACTGCAATCAAGCAAAAAGAAAGAGAAACAGTTATTTCTGATGCATAAGAAACACCTCTGAGAGAGCACAGCTATGGAGAGTTGGGTTTGTCAAGGGAGATAAAACCTTGTCCTACGGTAAGACAGGCACCTCTCACTAAGATTCATGATGAAGTTTTTAATCCCATTCACTTCTGTCTGTATTCACTCTTTCCCATAACTATGGCATACAGCAGAACCTTCCAAAGGCCAGATGTTACCCTGTGCTCCTTACCTTAAAACTCCTCAAGACTGAATAACCTCCCACTTAACTCCTCCCTCCCACCCCCCATCCTCTATACAGAAAAATCGGCTGCTTTTTATGAAAAGCTGTTACATAAAACAGATTAAGAAACAGTCCTCACACAGCCATGAGGTAACCACAGAAAACAAGCAAAACAGGAATGTCCCCATTTTCCCAAAAAAATATGGAGTTAATTGGCATGGCAGAAACCTGTTCTGCAACCAAGAACCGGTACTTGCTCAGAAACAGAAGCCACAGACAGATGGCAGCACCACATCAACAGGGAAACAGAAAAAAATGTGTTCAGAAGACTCCCTGCAAGTGCAACGTTTTTACCAGTGATAACTGCAGAATGTCCCCCTCCTCCAGTAATGCTTTTAATGTCTTGACATTTGCAGGAAACATCTTTCAGTGACTGAGGTACCAGCACATCCTCTTTATGACCGAGACCAAGTTGTCCATAGCTGTTTGCACCCTTAAAATACACACAGAAAAATAACACATTTTTTAAAAAAGTTAACAAAAAGAGATACACATCTGCTCTTAAGAGCGAACAGGCTTATCAGGGACATGCCACAGGTTAACCTGCCAGTATTTGCTCTTGAAAATCCCTCAAAATGGCAGTTTTCGTTCTTCCTGCTGTCACACAGGACCCCCAGAACTACAGACCAGTATCGTACAAAATTTGCTGTCATTAAGGCTGCCCTTGCAATCCCAGTATTTTAAGAGATATCCTCATCAGACTTTAACTGCCGGCTAACAGTTACTAAGGAGGAAAGTCTCATTATCAGAACGATTACCATCTGTTTAATTTTAATGCTAACAATTACCACTCATCACTAAGGTCTTATCCATATCAATACTTTCTGGCAGCCCACCTCCAAAATGAGATCAGAAGGTCATGCTAGCTGTTCTGGAACCTGAAGAAATAAAGCAGAAATACTTATCCCTTATTAACTAACTCTTTTAACTTAAAGCAGTCAAAATGAAAATATACCAATTATTATAAATTTATAAGCACAAAATCATACCCACTAAACCAATCACAGAAGCAAACACTGACAACACGGTAACACGTCAGGGAATTTCTTAGCCAATTTAAGGTCTATTAAGTGTCCCACAATTTTAACAGCAAGCTTCACTCCCAAAGATGGATTCATTAGCTTTCCTAGCCCCCACACCGCAGGGACAGCAACACAACACCCACATCCCGCCCCCGGGGGGACCTTCCCTTCCTCACCCCTGCTCCCCCCATCCCCGCAGCACCTGGTGTGTCTGTAATGGACACGCAGCAATAAACGTTCTGTGCCTGCAGAAACAGCCCCCTTTCAGAACAAAGCACCTGGCTGCTCGCCTCAGCCCGCAGGTGGAGGAGGTGTGAGGGTTTAAGCTCAACAGGCAGAGCCAGCTGTGGTCTCACAGCCACCACTACCGGCAGTTGCAGAGCATGGCACCGCTCACGGACAGCTCCCTTTAGGAGGCTCGTCACAAGCTTTCATTTTAGCCTGTGACTTGCAATGAATTTTCAAGTCTTCAAGAAGAGGTGCCTGAGGCACCGCACGCAGCTCACAGAGCTACCTTCATTCACCCTTCCCAGAGGGGCGGGCCGCTGCCGGGCAGCCACCGCAGCGCAAAGCCAGCCTGTGAGGGAAGACGGCCCCGGAGCGGCTCCTGGACCCCGCTGCTCCTCAGGTAGAACCACGGTTCTAAAGAACTACCACAAAGAGTCTTATTTCTTTCTAACAGCTCAGAACTCCAGCCCAGGCCCTGCACCTGAGGCGAAAGGAGCCTCCACAAGTCCCCACGCCTCACTGGCAGGACGCGGCCCGGCCCCGCAGGACACCCCTCGGCCGGAGAAAGGCGCGGGGCCACAGCTCCTCAGCTTCCCGCCAGGCGGGAAAGAGCCGCTGGACTGCGCTGAGGGCAACCACCGCAACTTTACCACAGAATTATCTTCTTCTGGGGACGGGGAACCTCGGGCCGTCCCTGCCCAGGGGAGAGAAACGCGGCGAGAGCCGGCGGCGGCGCATCCGGCCCCGGCCCCCCGAGCACGGCCGCCCACGGGAGCGCGAGCGGCTGGGCTGGGGCTCCGCCTCCTGAGGGCCGCGCTGGTGCCCGGGCAGAGCCGCCCCCTCGCGGCCGCGGGGCAGCAGGAGGCCTCCGCTCCCCCCGGCCTCCCTCACCCCGCCGAGCGCCCACTCACCCACGCGAACAGCACCGGCTCCATGGGGCCAGCGGCCCCGCTCCCTTCCCGCCGCGCCGCAGGCCGGGGAGGAAGAGGCGGGGCGGGGGCGGGCTCTGGCGGGGCCCCGCCTCACCTCCAGCCACCGCGGGCCGGTAGGGAGCGCGGGCGCGGCTTCGCCTGCCGAGTGCCCGTGAGCGGCGGGCAGGGCGGGGGCAGTTCACCCTCCCGAAGCCCCCTGGGGGATACCCCAACCCCCGTACAGAGCGTACAGCCAGCCCGGGGCAGGAGCCGTGCCAATAACCCCGTACAGAGCATACAGCCACCCGGGGCAGGAGCAGCGCCAATAACCCCGTACAGAGCATACAGCCACCCGGGGCAGGAGCAGTGCTTCGTGTTTATTGCTACGGTGCTGAAGCAAAGGGGGTTTTGCTTCTAATAATTGCCAACAAGCAATTCATTTCATTGACAGTTAAAGCCTCCACACATAAAATATTTAAATTATTACTGTTCTACAGAGCCGGAAGGTTTGGATGCATGACACCAAACACACGTGGTATTAATGCTGTGCAAATGCCTCTTCCCTTATTACTTTTAGTGGTTTACCTTTTTACTACACAACTACAAATAAAGCTACAACTGCTGTTCTTCCCAAAGTATTTGAAATTAGGTGCCAATTTAGCAAGTATAAGGTTTCCTGCTTGAAATGTATACATAGTTCAGACAAAGATGCGAAGTGAAACAGATCTATGTTTATATTTCAACAACATAATAATCTCAACATTTTTAAAAATGCAGCTGAATATTAACTGTTATCACAGAAGCAGACAAAATAGATCCTCCCTTACTACTCACTTATAAGGTTTCTTTAGAAAGACAAAGCTCCTAAAATCTGTTTTGAAGGGTCACGTAAGCCATAAATGCTGTGGACCATATTTCTATGTCTTAAATGGATTTTTAAAACAAAACAGTCACAGTGAGTGAATAGTCACATAATAGTCACAGAAAAGACTTCATTTAAACTGTGAATATGTTCGGAAAGATGGGGTCAGCGATTGGTTATGCAGCAGATGCAGCCTACCAGAAAGCACATGAAACTCAAACTGATTTTCAAGCGCAGAAGTTCATGAAAAGTCCTTTCAGGCTCTCAAAATCCTGGACTAGCATCTCCAGTGAATAAGATTTCAGTCCATTTTTCCAGTGACCTTCACAGCTGTAAATTCTGGAGTTCCTGACTGTAAGGGAAGGTCTTCCCTCAGGTGCCATATCAAGGACAGCAACACAAATACTCTCTCTGAGCCAACAGCAATCACTTAAACAAAATTAGGATTTCATGCAACAGCTCTGTATCTTTGCCGTATACTGGAAGCATGCCAAACAGCACATGTGAAATTCTTTGGGGGCAAGAATGATCCCTCTGAAAGCAAGATTTGACCCCTCAATTTTATTATGGTGAACCTGCAGCTACTTGTGACCTGATGCCTGCATTGCAGTCATTCAAGTTTTTAAATTAGTAGCATAGACTTAGAAGCACAGATTACTAGTTTATGAAGTCTGCAATGCTATAAAATTAGTAGCACAGACTACCAGAGCGAGAAATGGACATTTCCCTGTGGCAAATTATTCCATTATTGCCTCATAAGCCACCTTCTGCAACATTTGACCCCAGCCCTGATCCACAGACCATGCTTCTGCTCCAGTCTAGCAATTTCTTTACTCCCCCACCAGCTTCTCAAAGGCAGCTCCAAGCCTTTTTTTATCCAAGGGGGATGGAGAAATACATTCTGTAAGGGACTTTACACAGACAAACAAGATAAAGTGATTATCCTTATGGGCCAGTCACTCTTCCATTTGTAAAGGAGAGAGTTCTGCATACAACACATCACATGTCTAGAAAGAAATCAGCAGGGAAAAGAGTTGCAGAGTGCACCACACTGCTGACAGGGGTGTTAAACTTCCAGCTGCTTGCCCATCTTGCTGAGCGCGTCGCTGACAACGTCCAGCTCATGACGTAGCTCATTCACCACACTGGCAATGCTCTTCGTGTCTTTCAGGATCTGCATGCTTTGGGTATATGGATTGTACTTCACGCCAAACGGGCGCTTGATGGTTTTTGCAAACTCTCTATTCAAGTAAAAAAAAGAGGGAGTTATAAACAAAACACAAACACATCCTCTGCATGCAGTCAGTATCAACAGCCACTTTTCTAAACTACTTACTTTCTTAAAAATAATTGTAATTGTTCTATCGTTCAGCATCTTTCCCACCCAGTACATGGAAGACCAAGCACATGCTAATCCCAGCTTTCCAACCCCATGAAAGATAATTATAAAACTGTGATAAGAACAAAAGGGTTTGGTGCTGCTACCAAGAGATGAATGAAATCAAACCTGCTTTTTTAAAACAGGGAACAAAAACTGTACCTCATCTTTTCCTTTGCTTCTTCAAAACTTTCAGAAACAAAATAAACCTCTTGGAAAGTTGTAATGAGGCATTCTTGCTTGCAGGTAACCTTTGGATCAAAAGGCTTGACTTTGGCACTGCCAGAGAGCGAGTGCTGGTCACATAATATGTTATCATGTGTCAGAGGAACACACCACGCAAATAATCCACAAGGAAGATGACATGAGGTAGAGTGAATAAAAAAAAGATGAGAGACCATATTTAGTGCATTGCATCTTAACATTTTTATCTGCAGATGAACAGCAGTTAAAGCTTAAGAAACAGAGTAACTCTGAACAGTGATACTCTGCCAACCTGGATCAAAAAAGGGATTCCTCAGACACACGGCTCATGTGTAAACAAGAGCAATATTTTCAGAATCTGGTTAAACCAGCAGAGCATTATTCTGAAAATAGTTACTTCGGACCTAATGTTAAGAAATACCCATCATCTAATGCTTGCTGTGAAGGATATGGGAGCTGCTCAGCATAAATCCACAAGCAGACTATCCAGTGATCATTGCCACAGTGAATCTGCTTAAAATGTAGTAGGTATCTAGGAGCTTTCAAAAGAAGGACTTTTAGAATTATACTTCATAAAAAACAGGGCACAACAGCGACAATAATAATCAGGTGCAAACAAAGAAAACAGGTAAATAGGCAGTAGATATTCTTACCTTGAGCTCACTAATTGAAGAGAGCAAGCCAGCCCCATAAACTCGTAGCTGCCCCTCCTGCTTGCACAAGCCAAATTCCACAGTGAAGAAGTAGCACTGAAACAGAGAGGGGACAAAAATAATTCAGCCTTCAGCAAAGACGCTGTGGTGAACTAGATGGGGCATTTCTGTTTGTAGGTAGTGTCAAGCAGTTGCAAATACCAGACAGTCATCACTTGGTTATTCTTCTCAGATATTTAAAGAGGAGGGAACCCAGAACGGAAGTGTGAGGCACCACAGGATTGCATGTTTCTCATAAGAAAGATTGATAGTATAGATCAAGCCCAAACAGGCTAGAAGCTGTTAATGCCAACAGGGACATGGAGACATAAATCTGTTTTGAGAAATATTGTCACAACAGCTTCAGCTTAAAAGAAACACTGGATAGATGTCTGTGAGTGAGTGAAAACATCAGCCCGCTACCGTTTGTCCCTCATTTGCTTAGTGGTCTGTAAAAAATAAAGATGTTTAGTTTGCTGGATTTCAGGATTTCTGTAGGTACATGGGGAGGAATGTTATTTTTTTCACAGATGGCTTCATTCTGCTCCCACTAAAGGCAGCAGAAATTTTACCACTAGCTACACCAGGTGGGGGGGAAAGATTTAAAATATCAGCAAACCAGTTTTTTCATAACTGGCATAAATTATTTCTCATATAAATTTAATCTTCATCTTTAAATATTTTTGCAAAAGCATCCAAAAACTGCTATCCAGGAAATAAGATTATTTTATTTGAACTTCTTGGCTGAAAAGTATCTAATGCTAGTGCTCACCACATTCAATAAAAACACCATATCATTTCTATTCATTCTACACATTAAAGAAACAGATTGCTTTTAAAATCATTTAAACATGTTCCCAGAAGTAAAAAAATTTTTTTGGAAGAAACGGACCCTAGAATTTCAATCTGGAAGAAGTGATCTACCACCAGAAGTTGCACCCTTTCTTGACATCTAAGTGAAGAAATCACCAGTCCTATTAACCTTAAGATGTTTGGGGTTTGGTTTTTTTTTCCTAGCATGGAAAATTGTTATATGCTCTAAAAGCCAAGCACCAGTGAAACTCATAGGTCTCTCAGCTGGTGTGACTAATGTTGATATGAAGCTCCAAATTTATTCAGTAGAGTGGGATCGCCTTAGTAAAGCACAAGCTTTCAATGGGATCACCAGGCACTGAAACACTCACTGTTGCCAGTTTTTGGACAGCCTCATCTGATGCCCCAAGTGATGCAAGACCAATTTCCTGGGAGAACTGAGCAAAACTGGGTTCAGCCAAAAGCGGGACGTGACCTAGGAGCTCATGGCATGTATCCCTGGAAAAAGAAACAAAACAAGAAATCTTGTGATCTGTCTTCGTGGTAGAGTGAAAAAGCAGCACCACTGAACTGATAAAATGTCTTGCATTAAACCGTTTAATATCAAAAGACAGAAAAGTGTCAATCATGTTTAGCTGAAAGCAATTAAGCAGGTCATACCAGCGCTACCTAAGTATGTAAACTCAGATTTTCAAATTAAGCTGTCTAAAATTAAGATCTGAGGTCCACATTTATGAGGCAATAGAATATTAAACTAACTCTGTGCACAATGACATCAGTAAGAGCTCTCCAATAACACGCTGTACTTTTGAAAATCCTGAACTTAAGAAGGTGGCACTTGCTCACACTAAAACTTCATTACATTCAGCATGAAGGCTGACTTTTCAGCACATTAAAAAATAAGTTTTCTTGCTGGTGTTCTTGAACAGCTTTTAAGTAGCTTGGCTCTGGGCAGCAAGATTCAAAACTCTCTCTCTCAAATTCTAGCCCAAGATTAAATGACTCACGGCTCTGGTGTATAGAGAGGGTCCGAGCTGTGTCTAACATATTGAGTGCAGTGAAAAACTCTGAATGCTAATCCTGCCAAGAAGTCTCTGGGTGATAGATATCCAGCAACAGGGCGAATGGTGAAACCTGTGCGCTCTGAAAAGGAACGAAAAGATAAACTGTATGTTAGTTTAGTGCATAACTGCACAGTGTTGTCACCTTTCCTGCTGCAGCTGGGGTAAAAGCCACAGCACTTCTTTGGCTCAAAAGCATGTGGGAAAATTA
>VZTO01006745.1:10430-25812 GCA_013400615.1 Syrrhaptes paradoxus
ATGAGAAAAAACTTCTTTACAGTGAGGGTGACAGAGCACTGGAACAGGCTGCCCAGAGAGGTGGTGCAGTCTCCTTCTCTGGAGACATTCAAAGCCCGCCTGGATGCGTTCCTGTGCGATCTGATCTAGGTGTTCCTGCTCCGGCAGGGGGATTGGACTAGATGATCTTTCGAGATCCCTTCCAATCCCTAACATTCTGTGATTCTGTGATTCTGTGAAGAGATGGAATACCATAGGTAATCCCGTCTCTGAAATGGTGTGCTTGCAGGAAAATAAAAACTTGTAGAAGAGTGTCTTGATATCTATGGCATGTGTGGTAGTTAATCTCAGTCACTGAAGACTATGATGGGGTCTTTATCCAAAAGGTTTTTGATAGTATCCCAAGATTAGAGTGCAAGTCATGTTTTTCTTCCTACTGGCAGAGACAGTGGTGAGATACTCTGTCTATTTCAACAAAAATCTTTTGTAACTGAGGACAAAGGTCTTTCTTATTTCATAGGCAAATGAAAAATAGCCTCTATCTCCTTTGATTAAGTAGCGATGTTTTCAGGTATTCTAGAGGAGCAATTCATCTACCCAGAAAAGAATAAGTAATGTATTTTGGGGGAAGGCAGATTGCATTGCAAAAGCAGGAATACTGGTTAGTAGGACAGATAGTTGTGCTGCCATCCAGAGGGACCTCAACAGGCTGGAGAAGTGGGCAAAGAAGAATCTCATTAAGTCAACAAAGGAAAATGCCAAGACCTCCTGAACCTGAAGAGAAACATCCCATGCACCAAGCCTGGGGACTGACTGTCTGGGAAGGAGTTTTGCAAAGAAAGACCTGAGGATCCTGGTGGCCAACATGTTGTCCATGAGGCAACAATGTGACCTTCTAGCAAAGAAGGTCAACAGCTTCCTGGGCTACATGAGGAAGAGCATTTCCAAAAGGTGGAAGGAGGTGATCTGCTGGTGGCACGCATTTGGAGTGCCCAGTCCAATTCTGGGCTCCCCAGTAGAAGACAGATAAGGACATATTGTCATAGGGCCACAAAGATGATGAAGGAAATGGAATCTCTGACATACAAGGAGAGGCTGAAAGAACTGGGACTGTTCAGCCTGGAGAAAAGAAGGCTCAGAGTAATCTTATCAATATGCATAAACACCTGACTAGGTGCAGGGGGGTAGAAATAAAGAAAATGGAGTCAGACTCTTAATGGTGCTCACTGAAAAGACAAGAGACAGTAGGCACAAACTGAAGTAGAGGAACATAAGAAAAAGTATTTTACTGTGACAGCGGTGAAACATTGGAACAGGTTGCTCAGGGAGACTGTGGAGTCTCCACCCTTGGAGATATCCAAAACTGGAGTGAAAAGAGTCTGTTCTTGCTGACTCTTCTCTGAGCAGAGAAGGTTAGACTTAGTGATCTCCAGAAGCCCCTTCTAATTTCAACCATTGAGTGATTCTACAATTACTAATTATTGCTGCTTTCCATCTGTTCAGTTGGCCTTTTTAATTCTTTATGGCATGGGACCTTATCTATGTTTAACAGTTGGAAGTCAAGCCCTAAAGCCCTAAAGCTCTCAGAGTTTAGCACAGAAAAATCTGATATGCTCTAGAATGAAGATAAAAAGTATTAAGTAAGTATTGGGTAGGAAGATGCTGAAGAAGACGAGGAAGGATCCCTCCTCAAAGACTGAGGTTTAATTCCTTTCTGTTGCAGATAAATAGCAGGGGTTGCTAATTTTGGAATATTTTTTCCAGAACAGAACTCTGCAGTGGACAGTGACAACTGTATTCCCATTTTACTGTGCAAGAAATTTACAGGTTAAGCCAGAAAGCTGTCTCTTCACTTTGGTTAAACCTATTCCAAGACTCAGCGGTTTCCTTATTGAGTAGGATGGAAAATTTCTTTTTTGCTTAACATATGCTATTTAATTTTACTGCCTACATGACATTCTATAGCATGTATAGGAATGCATACAAGCTACTATCATGATATTCAGTTCCAAAACGATTCTGGGCATTTGCATATTTTGCATTTTTATGCCCTGCTTTTTATTTTTTCAGTTGGGCATCCCAATTTGATCCTGATGCATCCTAAGAAATAGGATAACTGAAGTTTTAACAGGTTAATTTGCCAAGTGAGCATTTCCTGCATTTGGAACAAGGCAGTTACTGTTTCTGTGGAAAGCACACCTTGTTTACAGGTTGGAATGGAAGTAGTGTTTCCAGGTTGTCTCTGGAATATGCATTTGCAATTTCAGCAACATGTGTAATGTTTTGGTCAGTCTTGTCTTTATAATCAACTACAAGGGCTTAACATGTGCTCTGGTCCATGCTTACACAGAATTGCTTATGGCTCTAGATTCTCTTGTCACTCCTGTTTTCCTGAGATATGTTCTGGCCGGTTATCTTTATCATGAGCTATACGGATACTTGCTTGAGGACCTGAGAAAAGATTTGTTTTCATAAATTACTGTGTTTGGAGTGTCTGGCAACAAAGGATGAGAAGCAGAATTGTGGTTTTAATGTACCTTAACACAGGAGCATCACAATTCTCAGGGCACATACTCACATAACCAATCCTGTATGCGGGAAGCATCACGTAGAATTGTTATATGTTGTCTACAGTATCTAAAGACTCACTGTAATATCTGTAACTATCTTTTCCATTTGGTAAGAAAATTGACATTTACTCCAATTGAAATGACACTTTTAAATTTTTTACTAACTTATTTGCAATTTGTGAGTCACATAAATACTCTTATTTCTTCCTGACCTTGTCAAAAGCAAGATCACATGTACAGGGAAAGCAATACAGCAGCTCTGTTAGAATGGCTTTTGCAACATCAACTGCAATAACCTATGGCTATGTTCCACATCATAATATACTACTATGAACCATATTTTCCATATTAGCTTAAAAGCAAGACTAACACATTCAGAACAGAAATTAATAGAGTGCTGTATCATCTCCCTTGCCTTTATCTCCCAGGATAAAAAAATATAACCATGCCTCCTCCAGCTGTCATCTTAGTTCTGAACCTGCAAAGAGCTATTATAATACAAATACTCCCTTTTTTTTCTGTTGAACATAATGCCACCAGTTAGTTGGCTTATGTATATTAAATATGGGAAACCACTTAGCTCTGTGTCTTGTTTTCTGTGCTCATCTACTTCTATTTGTTGTGTTATAGAAGAATGTTCACTTTCATCTCTCTGGTAGAGTGACTTTGATGCTTCTCTCAATTTAGGGTGCTAGGGTGGATCGAAGCCTTTCCCAATAGACATGTTCATATGAAGTAGCAGAGGGTGACTGACTGACATAAAGCTTATATTGCCAAATTATAATGCTAGCAAATTATAATACTCCTATTGGCAATACATTTTATTTATTTTCTTCTTTTTTTTTTTTTTTTTCTATTAACGGGCGAGCTCTCAGAATCTCAACCAGTGGGTGATTGGAGAAAAATGTTTGTCTTGCTGTGAGCAAAGGGCAATATTGCAGTTTGGGTTTTTCCCTCATATTTTAATTTAAAGACAGGTACAGTGAGAGAAACTTTCTTTGCAAAATACAAGTAAATCTCTGCTTTTTTTTGAGGGGGGTGACAAAAGGGGGATGAGATGATGAAGTTGATCTTTTTTCAACACGCCAGTTCAGGAAATTTCTGTACTCAGATGGGTGCTTTCTCTAGTCTCTTCAGATTACTCAGAAAGAAGGGTTCAAAAACCTGTAACATCCTCATTCGTCATAGTTTGATTGCAGTGGGTATGCTGGAAGAACATTGCAGATGATTAGCTGTTTTGATTGACAATCACTTTACATCTATAACTTTGTTTTCTCCCAAGGACAATGAAAGCTATGCTACTGTATTTCGTGGTTTGTTTTTTGGGTTTTTTCTTTTTTTAAGTTACACTTGATATTATATAATTCTCAAGCTCCTGTTTGCCTGGACTCTTCACAAAGAAGAACAGGAAGGCTCTACCCACCCTGCCTCAGCCTATCTCACAATTTTTAAAAGTAGTTGTTTGTACAGCACTAGAAAGAATACTAGTGTCTAATAGCCTTCTGAAGTCTATAGGACTCTATCCATTGCTTTTGGTGGGCTTTGGATGAAGGCCTAAGGGAACATGCTATAATTAAGCAGAAACTTCCTTTTTCTTTAGAAATGTTTGAAGGCTCTTCTTTTTATTTTGTTTTTAAAGTCCCTGTTTGAGAGTTAAAGACATATGTGCAGTAAGGAGAAACAAAACATAACTACCCTTCCGGTGCTATACCTATGATGCAGAGTAATTGCTGCACATGGTTTAAAAATAAAATGACTGCAGTGTAACTCAGGGCTTCAGTGAGGGGACGACTTTTAGTCTTCCTAAATCACTGAAATCCAAATTCAATGCAAATTCATTACAGTTCTTGCAGATGGTAGCAATGAATGCAGACAAAATTCAGGCTGGGGCACCGATTTTTGTGTTCTGTAGCCTGATAGGAAAGATGGATGACATTTTTACTTGAGCAAGCCTCGGGTAGGGCCCATGGTGAAAAAATGGATAAAAGTTACCATTCTTGTGTATATCCAAACTTGAGTCCAGAGGTCAAGGGACTTTCCTAAGTGAAGAATACTTTGGGGTTAAACACTTACTTCATGTCTTTCAGTGGAATGAAGCAATTTTAAAAGGAGTCACTAATTTCTTTAGTCACAATAATTTATGAAAGAGAAGAGCAATACAGTATGATTCTTCAGGGCATAAAATGATATCTTTTGTGAAACAGGAAATATTTTCCTCCTGAATAACCAGCTAGGTACTACATTTTTCACTCCTTTCAGGAATATTATATCTTTTGTGGGATATTAATATCTCAGTTTAGTGTGGCCAGTTGTATGCTTTGACAATATATAAACAGTTCCATATTGAGGTTTTGTAACTTCTAATACATTTTATCAATTTTTTGCCAGTATTGCTAAGTATCATTTATAAGTAGACAATTTGCAGTATATATGATGTTCTCAAAGTGTTCACTCTTTTGGCTGTTATTCCAGATGTGAAATTTGTCACCTAAGTCACTAGTATAATTTCTAGTTTCTGCTGTGCTATTGTTATTATTTTTTCTTTGTTTGGAGAAGATGGCAGTATCCTCTTATTAATTCAGTGGAAAATTTCGGGGTAGGTCATGTAATTAAAAGAGTAATCACACTCTTTACAAGTTTATAACTCCTGCTTTTATTTCTTTTTTTATTTTGTGCTGAGTCCTTTTCGCATCTGTGTTTAACAGTGTGTTGTATGTCATTCTGAACACTCTAGTGTATGATTCGTCACTATGATTTATAGTTAAGATTCCATCGAAATGCTTGTCTGATCCAAATAACTATTTATCCTATTTCTTCTCTTTATTATGGAGTTTAGTCTGGCTCTTCCAGACATGGTTTATTTTTCTGGTTTATCAGATCAATTTGTCACAAAGAACAGAAACAGGTGAAAGAGCAGATCATCAATTCCTATTGCGTATGGGGCTGGATAACACTCAAATTGCTTTGAATTAGAACTCACTGTTTACTGTTAGAGAAGAGAGACACCTATTATATACAGCAATTTTAAGTCACTAAGTTATACGTGGAGCACATAAAAATACTAGCCTAGCTATTCTATTGATAGACAGTAGTGACTAAATCTGGAATAAACCAACAATAACCTCAGGCTTCCCTCTACCTTTACCCTTTATTTTAGAGCACAAGCAACCAGGAATCATCAGTAGTTCCTTTTCTTCCCTAAAGCCCATTTTTGTAATGTCTGGACTCGTGTTTCTGAACCAGTAGATATTTGCAGTTATTTGTCCACTGAGGGCAGCACTGTAAGGAACTGAATCATGTGGTGCAGACAGCATGTGCAAACTAAGACATTGCTATGAATTGTGCTGCTAGCAAACTGCCAGCCAGCTGAGAAAGAGAAACAAAGTCAGATGATTTCCATCAAAGTGCTATCCAACTCCTACAATTATAGTCTAGGGGAAACAGATCCATGTTTTAAATGTAGCTCTGAGATTTGGAGTTGTGTTTGTTGGAGTTGGACTGTACTCTATTTTCCCTTTGTAACACAGTCATGAAATGAATAATTAATAACAATTAATAGCAATTACTGTGCATATAATTCAGCTTTGGAGTGAACAGTAATATGTTAAAATAGTGTCTCCCTCTCAGTCCCTTTACAGAAGAACACAGGAGACAAATAGCTTACAGCTTTCTAACATCAGGATGATGTTTTTATTGATTCAGAGGATCATATGGTTCAGAATTATCTCCCTGGAAATAAACATGCCTGGTGTAGATTTTTTTTAAAGAGTATTCAGATAGAAAAAGAAAGAAAAGCACTTTTGTTATGGGCAAAAGTCTGTGGTAAATACATGTAGAACTAAGGTTGATTGTGACATGAAGTTTCATCACATGATAATGAAAGAAAAAACAGTTTGATAACTCTTGAACTTGTGAACTCAAAATTAAAGAAACAATGGGTTGATGCCTTTTGGCAGTTCTTTTGCTTCTGGTCACAGAAAGTGGCTGGAAGATAGAAAAGGAGAAGGGACAGTGGCTCCATTTATTGTATTTTCTTATACAAGAACATAGGACTAGCAACAGCTCTTGACATGAAGTTTCATCACATGATAATGAAAGAAAAAACAGTTTGATAACTCTTGAACTTGTGAACTCAAAATTAAAGAAACAATGGGTTGCTGCCTTTTGGCAGTTCTTTTGCTTCTGGTCACAGAAAGTGGCTGGAAGATAGAAAAGGAGAAGGGACAGTGGTTCCATTTATTGTATTTTCTTATACAAGAACATAGGACTAGCAACAGCTCTACGGATTTTTTTGAATTACAGGCTATCTTGTAATAGACAAGTGGATTCATCTTTCCTAACTTTATGTATATATAAAAGATTGGAACTTAACCTGAACTTGGAACCTATGGTGGTATAGGTTGCCCATTATCTGCTGGAAAAACAATACAATATGGCACAAGCAATACAGGAGGTTTCTGGATTGAATTAATGATAGCCTGATACAGTCCTGGAGAGAAGAGGGGTCCAGAAGAACTGGTTAATATTTAAGGTTCACCTCCTCAAAGCTGAAAAATGGTCAATGCTGTTGAGCAGGACTTGGTAGCGGCAGACCTGCACGAATGAATGAGGAAATACTGACTAAACTCAGACATAAAGTTTGGGCACGCCCTCAGCAAGATTGGCAATGACACCAAATTGTGTGGCATGGTCTACACGTTGGAGGGAAGGGACGCCATCCAGAGGGACCTTGACAGGCTTGAGAGGTAGGCTCACGCAAACCTCATGAAGTTCAACAAAGCCAAGTGCAAGGTCCTGAACATAGGTGGGGGCAACCCCAAGCACAAATACAAGGGATTGGCTGAGACCATCCCTTCAGAGAAGGACTTGGGAGTACTAGTAGATGAGAAGTTCAACATGAGCAAGCAATGTATACTTGCAGCCTAAAAAGCCAACTGTGAACTGGGCTGCATCAAAAGAAGTGTGACCAGCAGGCTGAGGGACATGATTGTCTCCCTCTACTCTCCTCATATGAGAACCCACCTGGAGTACTGCATCCATCTGTGAGGCCCCTAACATAAGAAGGTCATGGACCTGTTGGAGTGAGTCCAGATGAGGGCCATGAAGCAGAGTGTGGAGAACCTCTGCTATGAAAATAGATTGAGAGAGTTGGGGTTGTTCAGCCTGGAGAAGAGAAGTCTCCAGGGAGACTCTATAGCAGCCTTCCAGTACTTAAAGGGGGCCTAAGAGAAAAACAGAGAGGGACTTTTACAAGGATGTGTACCTATAGGACAAGATGTAATGGTTTTAAACTGTAAGAGGGTATATTTAGATTAGATATTGGCAATAAATATTTTACTGCGAGGGTGGTGAGACACTGGAACAGGTTGCCCAGGGAGGTTGTGGATGCCCCATCCCTGGACGTGTTCCAGGCCAGGTTGGATCAGGCTTTGAGCAACTTGGCCTAGTGACAGGTGTCCCTGCCCATGGCAGGGGCTTTGGAACTAGATTATATTTAAGGTCACTTCCAACCCAAACCATTCTGATTATATGATGTAAGTCATTGTATATGTAAGTCTGGTCTTCAGGAATCCCAGGTCCCGGAGAGCAGGGAGAAAGTCCAGAGGAGAAGACTTACCTTCATTGTGGAGTAGGATAAGGTTAGGGAGCACTTAAACTAGGTTTATGGAAGTCCACAGGACTTGATGGAATGCACTCACAAGTGCTGAGGGAGCTGGTTAATGTCAATGCAAGGCCACTATTGATTATCTTTGTAAGGTCATGGAAACTGTGAGAAGTTCCTGAGGCCTATAAGAAAGCAAAAATCACCTGTTTTTAAGGACTGGAAAGAGTCCAGGGAGTTGATCCTTCCCTTTTGCTCAGCCCCAAAATGCTGTGTCCTGTTCTGGGTTCTCCAGTGCAAGACAAACATAGAGTGAAGGAAGTCCGGCAAAAGGCTACAAACGTGATGAAGGGACCTGAGCCTCTGATATACAAGGAGAGGCTGAGCAAGCTGGGATTGCTCAGCTTGGAAAACAGAAGGCTCAGAAGGGATCTTATGATTTGTAGAACTGCATGATGGGGAGGAGTAAATAAGACGGAGCCAGACACTTCTCAGTGGTTCCCAGTGTTATTTTGTCTTTGTTTTTCACTATTCAAATCTATTTGAATTGGCATTAAATAAAATTAGTTTTTCCCATGTGAATTCTGTTTTGTCCAGGATGGTAACAGGTAGGTTATCTCACTGGCTTTATCTTGACCTTCAAGTGAGATGTTTACCTTATTTTCTCCCTCTGTCATGTTGAGGCAAGTGACTGGATGGGTGTCTGACAGCTGGACAAGGTCAACCCACCACAAATACAATCATAGGATCATAGAATCAATCATAGAACAGCCCAGGTGGGAGGGATCTTGAAAGATGATCGAGTCCAAACTTTCCTGAGAAGAGCCTTGATTAGATTATCTAGTACCCTGTCAAATTGCAACTTTAAAACCTCCAGTGATGAGGACTATCACATTCCCGGGTAAGTTTTTACAGTGAATTTTTGTTCTCAGTGTAGATTTCTTTCTCGTATCAAGATGAAGATACAATGGAGCATCTTAAATGGGACAGTAAGTAATTCAAACTTCTGGCTATTTCTCCAAAAGGAGATTAAAATGTATTCCTGAAACAGATCTTCCTTTTAACAGTTTGTTTAGATAAGTGAATAAAATTTGCCAACCTTGAGGACATCAGATTCAAACTTCATCCCGCACTCTGTACAGACATGGGACCCATTGTAATTGCTTGTATGTGATAAGTAGAAGCTTTTTTTTTTTTTCTTGTTCATGTTTAGGATGCCTTGGCATTGGTTACTTTAAAGATAAGATTCTGGAATAAGGAGAGTACTGGACTGAAACATAAGTGCTTGCATTTGTCTCTGAAGAAAGAGGTTGAGATTGTTCGCCAAGCACTGTTAAGCATTCTCCTTGAAACCTTCTTTCTTCTATGAAATAATCCAGTGCATTCTTCTTTTATATAGTGCTGCTTCTAGTGCACTCATGACCCTCCAGATGGGAGAACAGAACCATCCACTCTTCCTATCACTAAGGATCTGAAAAATTAGAATAATTTCATTAAAAATCATAAAAATCAGAGCAATATTATGTAGCTTCATTTAGAGCAAAAAAAAAGACAGTTTAATAACAGCAGAAATCGCAACAAATAGTGTCTTCATTATTTATTTAATGGTTATGGCATTCTTAAGATTGCATATTCAACATGTGTTATTACACCCTGACCAGGAGTAACTGATGGGCATTTTTCCCTTGATACATAACAAATATTTCTAGTAACAGCACAAAGATTTTAACTTCATATAAGAAGATTTGTCACATCCGGTTGCTCTAGGAAATACTGACAAATTTATTTCATTCTTTGAGATCAATTCTTCAACTAAACTACGAAAATTAGGAAAAAATTTAGTGAAACCTCCTCATAACTTCAGTAATTTACAATTAGTGAATTAATAATGGAAGTTACATCAAAGAACACTAAAAATATGTCCAGAACATCCCAAGTTGAGGACTAAAGTACTCCTTGATTTTGGAACTGTTTTTGTGAATGTAGTTGAAGACAATGAACATCGCCTCTTCTTTTCTCCTCTTTTTTGTTACTTGCTTTTTGCTTTTCATTGTTTTTTCTTCTTTGTAAACCTTTGCTTTTAAAATCCTAAATAAATACTGGTATTACCTATTGCTTTCCAATAATTAACCTCCCCAGTACTACTGGGGAACATCAACCCAGAATTTGCTTTCTCCCTCCACTGCTGTCTGAAAACATCCTATTTCGGCATCCCGTCTTATAAATTTGATTGCAAGATTTGTGCAGTCAAAGGGTATCTTTTTATTCTTTACTTTTATGACACCTAGCACAACAGCTTCAGAGTGCTATTACAACAGATCTACCATTAACACTTTCTTCTAATTTGCCTCTTCTGCTCCTTGCACACCTTTACCTCTTTTCAAATGCTCTTCTTTTCATTCAGTCTTCTGTTGAATATGTCAGTGTGGCTAAATGACAGATGATCAGAGATCAGTCCTAGACTCTGAAATCAGGCAATTAAGACTGACTTGCATCCACACTATTTAAGATTAGCTCTCTCTTTAATAGATTTGTCTTTCAAAAAGCTCATTGGAGTGGTGTAAATCATAGCCAGGGAGCAAGACAACAATTAATTAATGCAGATGACCAGGGTTCCAATGTTTAAAGCTACTCCCTAGCAGTACAGGGTGTCTCTTTGTCAGTAAGCTGATCTAATGTTTATATTGGGATAGGACTGTTCTAATGTCCTGCTCCTCTTCTGTCTTCAGGGGTGAGCTCCCTCATATGATGTCGAAGATCCTGAAATGACAAAAAGCAATGGAGTGTAGAAGAAACAAGTCTGACAGCTAATCCATTATGTTCTGTGTGGTCTCTTTGAAGAAATAACAATGAGACTGTGACTCATTTTAATAAAATGTGAGGATAATGTAAACTTTCCAAAAGATATAATCTGCAAAGTAGTATAGCAATCTGATGATCTGGAAACATCTCTCCAAAGAGAACAAAGATTATTTTATTTGCAATCAATTAGTGAATCCCAAGAGTTCACACTGAAGAATTTGTCTGTGTTTAAAGTGAAAAACTTTTAGCTATTGTAGCCATATTGATGAAAGAGGTTTCCATTACTCAAATTATCTTCCTAATGGATTATAAAACACTAAAAAAAGAGAAAAGCAAGGAGCAGAATGAATGGAAAAAAAGAAGAAAAGATGCCGTCTACATTGAACAGAGAGATGACCCAGTCCTACTAAATTACACACAAGTTACCCAGATGCTAAGTTAGATGATGTACTGAAACAGCTAAAATGAACCATAGTGTTGAGTTTTATCCAAAGGGATTTTTTGTTTGTTTGTTTTCCACCATGGGGACTTCATTTCTGTTATGTCATCAGGACCTTAACCCATTCATTTGCTAGAATAAAGGTTTTTTTTGTCTTGAACTTTATGTAATGTTTACACAGAATACGAGGGAATCTGCTAAGTACAAACAGACTAGTTCTCAGTGAAAAATGGACAAACAAAACTGTGTTGTACATAAACCCAACCAGAGAAAAGTTCTGTGATTTTGCAAATTGAGGTGTGTTTCCTTGCATTTTCCTCATAAACTGCAAGTATCGGCTAGTGCCAGATGTTGAGAAAATACGTCTGGAAAGTGCCAGTCAGTAAGTTTCTGGAAAGGAACAAGGCACAGTAGTATATATCACTTTAATATTCTCGTACAACCTGTGTTTTTTCCCCTCACTTTGACTCTTGAATGTAATGCTTTGGGCATAATCACTTCTGTGTCTTTCCTCCTTCCTTTCTTACATTTCCTATACTACAAACCTGTTTCCTTTCTGAATCCATCTAGTAAGCTGCCTGCCTTCCTACCTATTTCTGCTGAAAAGCTTTCTTTTAAGACTTTCCTCTGTGTGTTCTCATCTCACTGTCCTTCCTTTTGTCTTCAAGAACCCAACTATGCCCTCAGTCCTACAGCTGGAACTCTGCCTTTCCACAAGTCCCATCCAATCCAGTTTTCATTTGTAATCCCTGGAAATGACCCTCACAAGTCTCATTATTGGTATCTTCCTGGTAAACTCTGGCACTTGGGGTTGCAGCTGCAAAATATTGCCTGAAGGGAGAAAAGTAGTTCCTGAAATTGTGCCATATAGCCAGAAGCCATTGGTTTAGAGCAACAAACACAGGCAGAGGAACTATTTTCACCTCAGAGCGGATGGTTTTAATTCAATTACCTCCCACTGGATGTCCAGAAATATTTGGTGAAAGCACATGCCTGTGTTTTATTTTTCATGGAAGGCTCCTCTTTCATTCCTGCAGAGATTAATGTTTCAAAAAGGGCAATAGGTTTTTTCTTTTTTTTTCATTTTTTTGTGTGTCTGCTTTATCATCATTTCTTTTCTCCTGTCAAAAGAGGATGCACTTCCACCAACAGAACAATAGTCTGAGGAGGACAGGGGCTGCTGCAGGCCAACTTGTTCCTTTTCTTTTATGTTGTACTCAAGGCAGATGGAATATCTTTTCTTCCATGGGGAAATGGTACTTGGAGTAGGAAATTCCAAAATGTTGTAACTGAGTATAGGCAGATGATTGCTAGTACATATTTTAATCTATGACAATTTGGGAAAATTTGTCTGTACAACATAGGAATTTGACATGTTTATAACACACTCTACATATTTCTTTCAAGCAGCCAATTCCATTCTGAAAGTATAGCTTTTTATCTTAAATTTTATCTCCCGTGTTAAGCTGTGATCCCAAAGTGATGGTAGCTTAGACTGAATAATTTTAATAAAAGAGAGACATTTCCTTTTTTCAAATGCAGTCAATCTTTGCCAATTAAGAAGCTTCAGGCAAGAAAAATACTCTGTCAAGAATAGAGATTGCATTTGCCAAAAATAAGTCATTGACAGACATCAGTGATCATCCACTAGAATTGACCATAGAGTTGCCTGGCAAAGAAGCTCTAAGAGTACTAAAGGACAGGCTCTAATTCACCTACCATTTCAGACATTTGTCGTAGTTTAGGCTTGAAAAGTCCTTACGAGTCTAATGGAACTATTTTGCCTCCCTTAACAGAGATACAACTTTATGTAAAACTTCCAAGGGAGAGGAGTAAGAACAAAGGGCACCGAAAAAGTCAGTCTCTTCTTCAAGCAATATTCAATTTCTTTGGTCTTATTTTTGTTGTTGTTAAATAAGACTACAGTGTGTTTAGAAATGTTTGTGGAAAAATCTGCTAAGACCAGAAAGTTGAAATCAGTGAGATTCTGAAAAAGGTGTTCACATAAGCTATTTAGGAGTTTGAGGATGATGGTTTATTTATTTGTGGTAAGCAGAAGATTCTTGTCAGTCTCAAAATGGATTTAGGCAAAGGTTCTACATCCCCAGAAAGTGCCTTGAAAATACAAGGTAAGGTCAATATTGACCATAGTACAAACAACAACAAACTCAAAACCATGAGGCATGCAAAAAGTTGGATATTCCAAAAACTGTCTGAGAGTTGAACTGTTGAGTTTTTGTTTCTTTGCCTCAGAGAAACAAAGAGTTGATAGCTTTAAAGGAGAATGTTACCTTTCCTGCCTGTTATGGGTTGTCTGGCGGTGAGGAAGGGGTTAAGGTGTTGGCTCTGTTTCTTTAAATGACTCTTAAGGAGCTACCCCAGCCCACTCCAAGGATTTGGTAACGGGGTGGGGGAAGGGAGTTTTTTGTAAGAAACTGCTTGGAAGGCAGGGTCCTGGTCAGGACGGACCCGCCCCAAGCCAGGCCCCAAGCCAGGATCAGCCAATCGCGCCTCTGTGAATAACATATTGAGGAACGAGTCCTTCTTCCGGCGTGGTCGACGCGGTCGGGGGAGAGCAGCAGTGCGACGCGGCTCTGGGAGCCGGGCATGGCAGGTGGCCAGCGCGGCCGTTTTCCCCCCACCACCACCTGCTGGGCTTCTGCGAACAAGATGCTGTAGCCCAGCCCCTGCCATGGCTCATCCAGGAGCCCTTCTTCCCGGGAGCCGATGAAGACCTCCGATGGCGGAGAAGAGGAGCGGGATTTGAGAGATAATGGAACTGNAAGTGCTTTTGTGTAAGATGCAGTTTCTCTTTTTTTAATATCCTGCTTCTTGTTGTAAATAGTTAATAAATTCAGCTGTTCTACTGTTCTCCACGAGTCGTGTTGGTCTCTTGCCCGTGACCCTAAGTGGTGAGTGAAACCCTCCCAGTTCCCTGCCTCAGCCCACCAGTTGTGTAGGAAGCTGTACCCGTGGTTTCATGAACCATGACACTGCCCAGAATTTTTAGGTGTTTATGTCTGTCTTCCTGGTAAGTAATGTAGCCTAATATAAAGGAGAATATATGTTGCCTCTCTGGGAAATAAGAGAATATTTTGAATTAAAATTTATAGAATAGTCTGGGGTTTCTTTTAATTCTTTCTAAATATAATTTGAGCACAAATGATTCATTTTAAATGCACATGAAGTAAATTACAAATGCAGTTGCAAACTAGTTTGTAACCATTTGAACTGGCATTACTGACTATAAGAAATATGCTACCCACTGACAAAATGTTGATGTGGATTGATGGGCTAACATCTTCTGTAATTCCTATGCCACTGAACAGCAGGAACCATGAATCAGATCTTAACACTGTATACTCATTAAGTAAGTTCAGGGATTGTGCAGTATGTGCACGGTTTTTTTCAGATCTAGTATAACTCAGAGTATAATTGTACAATTTACAAATGAAGAAGCATTGCAATTTCTCTAGAAGTTCATTTAGCTGTGCACAAGCTTACAATATACTTACATATTGGTTGCACAAACATTTTAGATGAAATCAGTGTCATAAAATTTGAAGTGTTACAGAAAATTTAAGACAGCTGTGAAGAAGAGAGTACAGACATAGGGTGCAAGTACAGATAACCTCTGAAGACATAAATCTCATGCTCTGTGAAGTAATGTCAGCATTTTCAATGTATTTTCAAGTAAAAAAAATCAACAAACAAGGTATAAGTTTTCATTATATATCTTTTATTAGCCATGATGTAACCAATACCTCCTGAGAATTTACAGATGTACTGCAAATTACAGTTTGGCAACACCTGAGACTTAGCATTTGGTCCCGATATCCTCAGAAATCAAACACAGATCACACACACACACAGAATGTTAGGGATTGGAAGGGACCTCGAAAGATCATCTAGTCCAATCCTCCTGCCGGAGCAGGAACACCTAGATCAGATCACACAGGAACGCATCCAGGCGGGCTTTGAATGTCTCCA
>VZTO01006745.1:26911-71773 GCA_013400615.1 Syrrhaptes paradoxus
TTAACCCAGTCTTCATCTACCAGAGCAAACTTCTCATTTGTCCTGACTTCCTCTGGGGCTTCAGGGGTATGGGGCTCCTCAGGACAGCCTCCGGCAGTATAGACAGAGACAAAGAAGGCATTCAGTAACTCTGCCTTCTCTGTATCTTCTGTCACCAGAGCACCCACCTCATTCATCAGTGGGCCTACATTGCCTCTGGTATTAGCCTTATCTGCATCGTATTTGAAGAAGCCCTTTCTATCGTGCTTGACCCCTCTAGCAAGGTTTAATTCTAAGGAGGACTTAGCTTTCCTAGCTAGGGTTCCTAACCCTAACCCTACACTCTCTGACAACATTCTTATACTCCTCCCAAGTGGCCAGCCCCTCCTTCCATGAACTGTAGACCCTTATTTTACACTTGAGTTTGCCCAGCAGATCCCTGTTAAACCATGCAGCTTTCTTGGCACCCTTTCTTGACTTTCTACCCATTGGGATGCTCCGATCTTGAGCTTGGAAGAAGCACTCCTTGAACGCTATCCAACTTTCTTGGGCCTCTTTACTTTCGAGTACCCTGTCCCATGGGATTTCCCCTAGCAATTGCTTGAAAAGGCCAAAGTTGGCCCTACTGAAGTCCAGTATTGCTAATCTGCTCTGTATTCTGTTACGGCCACATGAGATCCTGAATCCAGTCCTGTCTCTTCATACTCTCTGTAGATTGATCATGGAATTCCAGAATGATGTTAATGATTTGGGGACTTTCTGAGCTAGATGATAGCCTCTCCTTCTATTTTTTTGTCTCAGTTTTTAAATCCATATCCAGTGTCTACATAATCGCGTGGCAAGGAGTTTCTTAAACTGAGAATAAGATGCTGCATAATTTCACCTGGTATTCCTAGTTTTCAGGTGCTGAGAAATGATGAATAGTTGTTCTCCATTCACCCTTAGTCACAGATTAAGTGGGAAGTTAAGAACAACTATGTTTGCCTTATTCTTCTTGTGAGGGTTCTATGTACTATGTTCGGTTACATACCTCTCTAAACACAAAAATGTGAAATAAATCTATTTTAGTTTATTATGGTATTGCATATACAGTGGTTACACTTGCATCTGTTATTGTTCTATGTTTTCACTCTTTGTCTTAGCAAGTCTCCTCTGAATATCCATTACTCATAATTACATTTAGAACACCAAATTTGATACTGTGAGGTTATTTGATTATCTGCCTTGTGTCCTCCATTATAGTTATTTGAAAATAAGCTGTACTCAGGCTTTTCAGGCCCATTTACACCGTTATCAACATATGCTTAGGTGTGCATTCCCTAATACAGATTTTTAAACCTTTGGTGTATTGCTTGTACTACAACAAAAATATATGCTCATGGCAAACTGGGACACCTTTTCTGTCTTAATTTTGCTGTTTACACAAAGGAAAATGCTTTAGAGACATTCACCTCCGTAGGTAAAAATGCCTGAGCAAGCTGAACAAGGTCCATAATAAGACGCAGAATGGCAATATCTGTTTGGAAAGCAAATTTCCCTGATATGGTAATAAGTTAATACAAGATTGTCTGCCTCCTATGTCCTGCTTTGTTTTCCAGATCTAAATTTGTATTCTCACTAGATACCGTATGATGCAATTTTGCCTCCCTCAATCTGTATCAATGATGTCTTTCTATGCTGTATTCCATTGCACTGGAAAGATAAGTCTTTACTGCTATTGTATAAATGTTTTTTATACTTCCTGGATAATTTTAATTGCTTTTCTACATCATTTTGTTTCTATTTTAATTCAGCATAGGGAATTTTGCATGGAGGTACCTTGAAAAATGGTTCTATAGACTTGGTCGTCTCTAATGGTCCTCTTCCGACATCACAGGGTAGTGCTTCCTGTGTTGATGGCTTAGGTTCTGTTTAGGCCTCAGAATACCATTGTTCAATATTTTCTGGGAAAAATTTAAGAAGATCCATTGCATGTGATCTTCACCTTTTAACATTTCTTAAACTTTGAGGAGATAAAGAGTAAAAGTGAAAAGTTAATCATGGAACTGGGACAAAAAATAATGAGAAATAGGCAGAAAAAGATACTAAAAAAAGAATTCATATTCTTTAAGGCAAATTCCAAAGAAACATAAACTAATATTCCTCTGGTTAGACACAGGTATCCCTTGAAAACATGATTTTTCCATCCATCACTGGTGTCAGATTTGTAGTTGGTCCAGAATCAGGTTTAATTTCCATTATAAGGTCTCTCTGGGGAAAAAAATTAAAAATTTCCAAACTCTCTTCTTTGGTCTATGTGACGGGCAACACAGAGAATACTATTAAAGCTCTTTACGTCTTCAAAGTACTTCAAAATTCTTAGCTCTATGGCATCAAACAGTTATAGTGCCATTTCACAGATAGGCTAGAAAAGCTGGCAAGCCTGCACAGCAAGCCATTCCCAGAGCTGGCAACAAATCTCAGCTGTCACTCCTAGGCTTAGACCACTCTGCTTCTCTTCAGTGTTTAAATAACATGATAAGTCTTTACCATCCCTGAATAATTCTGCTTGTCACTAGATAATTTACCTCATGGAGACAGCAAAAAAACAAAGAAAATGTTGTGGTTTTGAACCCTGGCTATCGCAATACACTGCACAGTCACTCAGTAATCCTCCCCCTCCTGTGGATGGAGGAGAGAATTAAAGGAGTAATGGGAAAAGAGACAGGTGGGTTGAAATAAGAACAATTTAATTATTAAACTACAATAAAATTGAAAATAATAATGATAATCATAATAATAATTATAATAATATATTTAAATATACAAATATGCAAATGAGTGATACACAGTGCAGCTGCTCACCATCTAATGACTGTGGCTGAGCCTGTTCCCAGCTGTCCTGGGTAAAGCTGACAAAGAGAGTGAGATGACCCTGAGAGACGGGCAACACAGAGAGAGAGAGAACTTCTGGACAGAGCCTCTTCTATATACTGGGCATGACGTGCATGATATGGAATATATCATTGACTGTTTTGGGTCTCAATCCAAAACCTAAGGTCACATCCTAGGCTAGTAATTGGGGCTGTGCTCCCTCCCAGCTTCTCCTGAACCTGCAGACACTGGCACAGCAGAGATACTGAAAAGTCCTTGACTGTCCTGGCAACAACTATAAACATCAGTATGTTATCAGCCTTCTCCTCAGCACAAATCTAAAATGTAGCCTCTTACTAGCTGCTGTGAATAAAGTTAACTCTATCCCAGCCAAAACTAGGACAGAATAGAACACTAAAGAAGAGAGTGAAGGTGATTTCATAGTCCTGTGACTCAATTATAAGCCGTTTTAGGGCAGCAGCACAGAGGTATGGGTTAATTTTTCTGGGAATGACTACAGACATATACACTTGTACATATTTATTTCACTTAGTTTTAGGAACATAGGAACTGGACATGAAAAACCCCTTCTGTATTAATGCCCTTTAAATATTATTCCTGAAAGCTGGGTTGCATCTAATAATGGTATATTTGTAGATTTTAATAACATTTGAGATAAATTTGGTAAAACTGTCAGTGTTAGCCTCACTTTTTTTTCAGTAAATTTAGTGGGAGCTTCATCATTGGCTATGGAGGTAGAGCACATTGGCTGAATTTGAATAGCTTGCACTACAAATCATAGAATCATAGAACTGTAGGATGGTTAGGGTTGGAAAGGACCTTAAAGATCATCAAGTTCCAACCCCCCTGCCATGGGCAGGGACGCCCTTCACTAGACCAGGTTGCTCAAAGCCTCATCCAGCCTGGCCTTGAACACCTCCAGGGATAGGGCATCCACAACCAGCCTGGGCAACCTGTTCCAGTGCCTCTCCACCCTCACTGTAAAAAAAATTCTTACTAATATCTAATCTAAATCTACTCTCTTTCAGCTTAAAACCGTTACCCCTTGTCCTCTCACTGAACTCGCTAATAAAGAGTGTTTCCCCATCTCTCTTGTAGGCCCCCTTCAGGTACAGAAAGGCTGCTATTAGGTGTCCTTGGAGCCACCTTTTCTCCAGGCTGAACAATCCTAATTCTCTCAGCCTGTCCTCACAGGGGAGGTGCTCCAGCTCTCTGACCAATTTTGTGGCTCTCCTCTGGACTCTCTCCAACAGGTCCAGGTCTTTTTTATGTTGGGGGCCCCACATCTGAACACAGTACTCCAGGTGTGGTCTCACGAGAGCAGAGCAGAGGGGGAGAATCACCTCCTTTGACCTGCTGCTAATGCTTCTTTTGATACAGCCCAGGTCACAGTTGGCTTTCTGGGCTGCAAGCACACACTGCTGGCTCATGTTGAGCTTCTCATCAACCAATATCCCCAAGTGCTTCTCCTCAGGGCTGCTCTCTATCCATTCTCCACCCAGCCTGTATTTGAGCTTGGGATTGCCCTGACATAGGTGCAGGACCTTGCACTTGGCCTTATTGAACTTCATAATGACTGGTACACCTTGAGTGTTTTGCAATTTTAGGGTGCTTTCTGGGGTTTTGATATTTGTTAATAACTCAGTTTGACAGATCATTGTAAAACCTTAAACTTCTGTTGCAAGAAATAAATAAAAAGGTGGTTTTTTTTTACTGTTTCATTGTTACAATACTGACATTTACTTGTCTTTTCTCTTACATATGGCTAGGGTTCTGTATATAGAAGAGGCTCCATTAAAATAAAAAAATAGTAACATATGATGTTTTAAAAATGAAACATCTTTACAAAATTCCAAATCAGCACTGCCCAGTTAGTATCAGAGTAGCAGAAAAAAGGCTTCTTTTACTGTGAAGTTTGTTGAAACAGAATCTTTAGAGATGTGAAATTTTAGTGTTTTAAGTTGAACAAAATTTATGTTTTTATGCATTAATATGTGCACATATAAGAATTCCTAACTTGTTAAACAGACTATGCACAGAGATGCATGTTGTGTACTGATGGTGCTTGCTCTGAAGAAGTGTTGAGTGTAACTGTAAACAATATGTGATGCAAATGTATGTAAAATCTCTAACATAGACAAACACACATATAAATATTACTTTATGAAAAATTTTAATATTACTGCATAATCTAACAGAAATCCTAAAGGAAATGTATAACCTTAGAACTTACAATATAATGAAAATTTAAAAAAGAAAACAACATAGGGCAGTGAGAAATAAAATAAATAAAAAAATCACTTAATCTAGGATCCATTGGGAATTAAAGGCAGTGGAAGAAAGAAAGCATGCTACATGGCAGCTTCACAAACCAAACATTTTAAAGTGCTGAATCTAGAAAACCCAAATACTAATGTTGGATAAGATAATAGCATTTTTATGATGGTTTGAAAGAAGTCCTATAGGCATTTACAGGATTCACTGAATGCAAAGAGATGTAGTCAGTTTCAGATATTTTTAGAACAGTTTGCAGAAATGTTTGTAAGATTCCTAGAAACTCTACTGTTTTTAAAGACTCTTACATTCTGAACAATCTTTTAACATCGGCAACTTTGTGTTTATTTATTTATGCATTGAGAAACACATACATTAATTTAAAACTTAGCATTTTTATTCAACATAACTAAAAGTCTTTCTCAATGTAGTTTGATCTTATACAAATTTTCTTTCTGTTCTTCTGATAAAATATTAAACCTGATTGCTTTTGAAGACAAGTTACTGTGGTGTAGTAATTGAGGTTGTTTATAAACATTTAGAGTTCCTAAATGTACTATTATCATCTATAATAATTTGTTGATTGAGCTTGTGGAAGACAATGGGTTTTGATTAGATGGTGTTGTCTCATTAATACGTATGGTTTTGTTTCTCCATTTTGTGTCCACTTATGTCTGTACATTCAGAGTTGGGGGACAATTTATTTTTCATTATTATTGGTTCTACATGATTTTACATAATTGCAGTCATTCTTAGACTTTTTCCAATGTTCTGAGCCCCTGATTACCAATGACCTGTTTACTCCTGTTGGTGTGATCAACAGTCACCTGAAATCCACATCTCAAAATTTGTTTGAACATATTTTATATATGACACTGGAAGAATCTAGATTACTTGTAAACAATAGAGAACACTAAACCCAATGCCAGCCCTTGGCTTCTCAGCAGGGTAAGTTTAAATTTAATTTTGGACTTTGCTGTCACAAGGAGAACAAATAATAGGGTTCTCATGAGAAGGAGAAGATCTGGAACAGTAAGGCAGAGCAGAGAAATTTGGACCTGCTGTTCTCACCCAGATGAAGGGAGAAAAGAGATGGAAAGCTGACATTAGTGGAGGTAGCTGTTCTGACTCCATCAGTGATGGTTACTCCAGACACTCCAATATCACCCTCAGCAAAAGCAGCTCTGATTTTCCAGAGTTTTAATATGGGCAGAATAAGTAATACTATTACAGCCATATTCAGCAGTCTTGTTCTGGACAGCTACACGGCTTGGTAATGCCTGAAGACATCCATAACTGAATCCCTCCCTCGTCTAAGCTCAATTGAAGGACTTGCAGTAGTGTTCGTGTCATTGCTTTCCCAGGATTTGATGCTGTTTTGATGTGTTTGTCTTTTTTTGTTGTTTCTTTGGTTGGTGGTTACTTGGTTTTAAATAGAAAAAAAACTCATTTGAGCTTGATTGTTCACAGAGCTTTATCCTTAGTCTATCCTGGCTGGAACTCTCTCTGGACCCTTCTTCCATTCCCTTTGTAAATGTGGAGTGCAGATGAATGGACACCCCTACCACTTTGTAATTCTTTCCAAGACACTCAACCTCATAGTGAAATGATACTACTGGTGAACAGTGTATTTCTGTGTCTAATGTGCCTGAACCCCTAAAAGAGATTAAACATCTGTATTTAAAAAATAATTTGAAAAGCAATTTCTAAGATCTAGACCTTTAAAATTATTTAATTTCAGCTAACAGTTTAAGCATGCAAATAATAATAAGAAGAATTAAAAAAAAAAGTATTTTTCATCCAGGACGCAGCTACAATTATCTATTAATTTATTTTATTTTAGGAGAAGCATGAAGGGAGTCTAGGGTTAAGAATGTTCTCCTGCTATAGCTTACTGCAGTGCTGGGGGACCAATTACTGTTAGAGCCAATACAATATTACTTTATAAGGAGCATCAGTAGCTTTGCTCTGTGGAGATTGGTCTGATGATGTGAGGAGAAACTTAGAGATGAAGACTATTTGATTTGCATCTTGCTGTTTTTTTTCCACCTGTTGTCTGTCTTAGATTCTTATTGTCAGTATTTGGGGAGCACTTGTTTCTTGCTTTTCAGTTCTATGGGGAACAGGACAGCTGAGCACTGCTCTTGGTTGGATGGAGTAACTAGGTAATGAAAAGTGATTTGAAGGTAAGTGTGTGAGTCTTATCACCATAATTATAAGCAGACTAGTGGTGTGAAACCTATTTCTTACTGTAAAATGATAACTTCCTGACACTTCTGTGTCCCCTGTCTTTCTAGGGGACCCTTCTGCAAAGCAGGAATAACTTTGCTTGAAATGTCTCAGTAGTGTCTATTACAGTAACCAGGATGATCAAGAAGGTCATTTAGGTAGCACTGTCTGGTTTATTTAAAAAAAAATAAAAAAAGAAGAAAGAAAGAAGGAAGGAAAAATATTTTTTAAAGCATTTACAATGGTTCATAGAGTATCATTGCCATTCTGTAATAGCAGAGAGAATTTTCTTTGCAGGGATCTATAACGTGCAAGTCAGTTACTTTGACTTTACTCCAAAAAAGCCCTTAAAGTAATTCCACAGCAATGTTAGCTTGAAGAAAACAAATGCCCAAGACCCAAAGCCACATGATATGTATTGTAGCGGGCAGTGCTAAAGGACTAGAAAGATATCTTTTCAGATCTTTTTTTTGTGTTCCAGTGTTTATTTCTCTAACCCCATCTGGAAACAAAAGAAAATAAACTCAGGCAACAGCATCTGTTGCTCCTGCTGCTCTGAATTAAGCTAACTTAGTTTAATCATTTCACAAAAAATCAAACACTATTGCTCTACCTCTCCAGGTGTTATCCTGGCTCACAGACTGACACTTCAGCTTCACTCACCAACTCTTCTCATAAACTATTCAAATCCTGTGGATTGCTGTGAACTATAGACAACTTTTAATTTCCCTTCTGGCAAAAAGAAATAGATAACCTGTTTTGACTGTACTATTATTTTTCTTAAGGAAAGATTGGAATGGACCCTCTCCTTCTGTCTTACACTGGATGCACCCACATGAAAAATAGTTCTCAGCACAGGCAATATGTGGGAGGCAGTGGTCTGGGGGTTTTAATGGAGCAGAGGAATTCCAGGGCTTTGGAGGACACTATGGGATGTTTCTTCTTGATAAGAGATGGGAGGAAAGGAAGATATTTCAAACTGACTTTGATTTTGGGGAGTACTGTGGACTGTGTTCTGTCTGTATTATGCCTGAGCATGCCATTCATCCATAAATCTGTCCAAAACATATTGAACTCCAGGGCAATGCATAACCTCCTGCATTCCCAAACCATCCAGCAGAAACTCACATGAGAAACAAAGAAAACAGTTTCACAGCAGAAAAATGGTAAATGTATAACTTTCTTCTGCCAGAAAGTGAAGTATCTAGCCTAACTTGTAGATAACTGCTGTGGATCTAACTTAAAAGAGTAACATAAATGACAGAGTGGTAGAGAATTTGGTTATTTGTACTGATTCACTGCACTATCTTTATAGTAAAAAACCCACTGTGTTTATACCCAATCATCAGGCATGGTTTGATTAGGAAAATGGGTAGAAGCAGCAGTAGTAGCAACCCCTTTTTTAGCAGAGGTTGTTGCTCTGCCAGTGCTCCTTCTCACGTGCCACAGAGGAACAAGCCTCCCTCCACTGCAACATGCCTTGTCAGGTACAGCTTTACATTCAGTTCTGCCATAGTAAATGGCATCTATATTCTTTGATAACTGTGATATTGTTTGATTGTAAATTGTATTTTTTAAATCTTCTATTAGATAAAGGCATAGAAAACTAAGGTCTAGCTAGAGAGTTGCAATACATATATGTATGTTGTAACACACACGTATGTCAGAAAACATTGTATGGAACTAAAAATTGTAATTACATACATCACTTGGGATTTGCAAGTAGCATACTAGATATAGTTTTAAACCTTTCAGTTGGTATCTTCTTCACAATTCCATGGCTGAACATGTAAAGAAATTGCATCTTTACCTCCAATTTCAAGAACTTAACAGAATGTTTTACTAGGTGAGAGCAAAGTTTATAAAGTTAAAGGTTGGAAACACAGCTGCTCTATTCACCCATTTTCAGAAGACAAGAAAATTAAATTCTATAAAGCTAAAACAGCATTCCGTTTCTTGTTATATGTATGCAGTAACAAACTGTTTTTATTAAATAGTTGAAAATCTTCTTGTGCTGCTGTCTAAGCATTGTTTATTATTCTTTCAGCATTGTACCCTTCTATCAGTCAAAAATACATGCTTTTCTGAACACCTCCTGCTCAATCTGGTTTTGCTTAGTAATTCTTCCAGAAACAATTTGTAAAACAGCCTTCTCATTAAACACTGCACCAGCAAAATATATTCAAAAGAGAAAAAGACATCTGAAAAATACTGTGTGAAGGTACTAATTTTTTTAACAAGTTCAGAATTCTAGCGACTAGAAAGTTCTGTAAAATGAGCACTTAAATAAAACCATCTAATTAAAGTCTCTGACCTTTTTACTTAATTCTACTTAACCTTGTCTCTAGGTTTTACAGTGTGACCTAATGTAAATAATAATAATAATATCAGTATTTTATTCTTCCAGTAGCTGGAATAGCTGAAGATAAGAGCAAGTAGTGCATTACCAGCCTACAAGAGTCAAAAGCCAAGAGAGAATTTGAAGAAAAGGCTTATGCAGAATCCTAATGAAGCTGGCACAAGACCTATGAACTTTGTCTTGCTTTAAACCAGCTCAGTTGATCCTTACTAGAATACTTATACACCGCTGCAGTTTGGAGTACACAACGTAATTTTACCATATTCAGTGGGATTAATCTCATTCTCAGCTGGTCTGAGGGGCTTATCTCAAAATGCCTTTTTCTCAACACACCGATTTTGTACATAGAAATTCTTCTAGGTCCAATGAGACTCAGCCCTTTTCTGGGAGGAAACAACATAACTTAAGTCTGTTTGCTTCTCCTTGCTTTGTTATGTCTTAAGACCCTGTGTTTTGAATACATTGCAGACAGAGAGGTTTTTCTTTCAAACCTGTCTACAGCAACCTTGAACCTTTATTAAATGTTAATTTCCATTTTAGTACTTCATATAATTTTTGTCTATGTATTTCAAACATTAGAAAACAGTAATAAACAGAAGGGTTGAAGTTACAACTATTTGCTATTTCCTTCGTATTTATATAGATTTATCTCCTTTTAGCTTTTTTTTCCCTCTCATCTGATATGTCCTATGGAACCAATACTGCATCACAAAAGCGACTGGGAGTGGCACTAATTGCACTAAGTGAATCATTACTGTCCATCCATCCATTACTGTTACATCCCTAGGGCACTGACCATATTATTTTCCCTGCTCATTGTTTGCCACACAGTTTAAAGGCAATACATTAAAAGACAATGGATGAACATGCTAATAACCAATGATAAGAGGTACAAGTATGGCATGCTTTATGAGCAAAGGATAAATAAATGACAGAAAATGGCTATCATACCTCTTTAAATGGATCTTGAACTCCACAGACTTGTCTTTAAGGATACAGGTAGCTTTCAGCTAACCACGTCAGGAGCATTGGCGTCTTTCTTAGGAAGAGGGCTTCAAGTGTAAATTAAATGACTGAGTTAGATGGATTAGAATCCACCCCATAATAATTGTGTGGGCATTACTTTAAAAAGCATTGATAGTGTGTGCATATAATGGCTTTTTTGACACTGAATATAAGACACTTCAAACCAGATCACACTAAAGAACAGTTTGGCTCAGTCACTCATACTAGCTGGTAAAGCACATGAAAATCAATAGGAAGTTCTATGGTCATACTGAAAGTTCTCTGGGCACCAAACAAAGCCATCTTTATGATCTAAACATCTAACAAAATTATTTGCATTGTAAAATAATCCACTCCTGACTATCAATAGTCATTATTAACTTGTGATTTTTTTCTATATATTCATAATTTTATATATATTAATGGTCTCCGGGCTTGGAGTTTAGGGTTTTTTATAAAAAAAAAAAGTTCAGACTGCAGTTCCCAATAACTAAGCAGTAATTTCAAGACTGCAGGTAACTCAGTACTGACAGCAAATGTTACTTTTTTACTGTTTAGTCCCTTTTTCAGTTCTGTAATGGATATGTTGCACAGCAGGGACTTCAACATATGCCCCTATGGGAGCTGACTGAGAGAAATGGTAAAATATTCTTACCTTTTGTATTTTTTCTTTCAGTTGTTTAAATATGTGAACATATCCATTTTGTCAGTCTTAGTTTCTTTACCTTGAACAAGTTTGAATGATGAAACCAAATTGAGTACATCACGCAATACACTAAAGAGCAAGCACTTCAGAGAAACCTTGAGAGACTGAAGAGATGGATAGAAATTTAATGAAGTTCATAAGGAGAAATGCAATGTCCTGCACCCGGAATGGAATAACCTCATACACCAGTAAAGCCTGGCAACCAACTCTATCTCTTGGAGAAATGCTAAAGATGGGACCTTGGCAGTAAAGGAAAAAGGGTCCTGGAGGACAATAACTTGAGCATGAGTTAGCAGTGTGCCCGGGGGCTGGTGGAAGAGTGGGCTTCAGAAGGAAGAACACAGCCAGCAGGTTGACAGAAGGAGTCATTCTCCTCTGTTTGGCACTTGTGAGGCCACAAGTGGGTTCCTGTGCCTAGTGCTGGGCTGGCCAGTACAAGATAGAAGTTGACAAAGTAGACTGAGTCCAGAGGAGAGTCTCCATGATGGTTGGGGGCTGGTGCACATGATATAGGACTTGGAGAGAACTGGGTTTGTTCAGCCTAAGAAGAAAATTCTAAGGGGGCTCTAGCTGCCATGCACAACTGCCTACCGGGTGGTCATAGGGACTTTTGACAGATGAAAACAGTGAAAAGCCAAGAGGTGGTGGACACAAGGTACAGCAAAGCAAATTCCAACTGGATTTAAACAAAAAGAAGGCCTCAGTGAAGGTGATCAATCACTGGAGGAAATTTCCCAGACAGGCTGTGGAATCCCATCCTAGGAGATGTTTAAAACTCAGCTGGTCGGTGAGCAAGTAACCTGCTTTAATTGGATTTGTCCCTGCTACGAGCAGGTTTTGGACTAGATGACCCCCAAAGGTCTCTTGCAACCTAAATTAAAACTTGCTTGGTTTAAGTTAGAATAAGATTTTTTTTTTACTACCTTTCATTATTACGTTTTTTAATATTTCTGTTCCTCTGAATTCTATGCATATCTTGTGATGCAGTAGGTTATATCTAGACTTACTAAAATTTAGATAGAACAGAGTTTTTAATTTCCACATAACAATCCAGAATACCTTAATGTATTAACCAACCAAGGATGCACAAAAAAATAGATTAGAGACCTTCACATTCTGTAACTGCGTCATTCAGACTAACTCAATCCTGCCTAAAATCAAAGTATCTAGTAAAATTATTTTTATCATGTAATATTTACAAATATTTTTGCTAATTAGTTTGTCTTTGTAAAATCTGGGTGATGACCTTCTGAATTTCCAGGGCATGAAATTACAGTTATGCAACCGGACTTCCCATTAACACCTGTGCTGAATTATTTCCCACTGCTTGAACAGGTGTTGGGTACTGTGTAACTAACTCATCGTTGCTTTGGAACGGATGATTTTGCCTCAGGATACTTTGAGCAAGCTGAACATCTCTAGTTGTTGCTTTATGCATGTAAGAATAAAAGAACGGACATGAAATCACAGCCATCACTGAATAACGAATGCTGGGGAAGAAAACTGACTTCCAGTATTGACAATCAGCTGATAAAGAATTCCATAGTGAGAAGAGAGTCATCTCATTTTGTTATCACTCTCCTGAATGGTGTGAAAAGAATATTATCGTCAACAAACACACCAAATCAAGAACTAGTGCTGGATGCATTTGTCAGTTACAGCTGCAGAAGTTTGTTGCTTGCTTCATTTACAGTTTATCTGATGACAGTTTTATCAGCAGCTTAGAGTTCCAATTCTTGATAACACTTGTGATAAGGCTCCTTTGTTATTTTTTTTTAAGTTAGCCTGATGCTTGAAAAACAGTGGGTATTTTTTTAGCTCATTCAAAGCATCAGATACACTCAGGAGTGTAGATTTTAGAGAGAAGCTATCAGCTGCATTCCTTCAAATAAAAATCAGCAAATAAAATCTTACTTTAATTATTATACTGTTTATACAGAGATGGAAACTTATAATATTTTATTTATTTATAAAAACTATTAATAAGGGTATTTTCTTTGCCTTTGCCTTTAACAAAATTTTTAGGCAACCCTTTCTAATAGGACTGGTCAAGAATTTTACATTGAAATTAATTTTGATAAGAATTAGATTCTCATCTAACTCCCAAACTGTGTGCTCTTGTGCAAATTTCAGATATTTTCTCTCAATATCTAAAATAGAAAATATTTCTATTCTAAAGTGATGTAGAAGGTCACTTGCAGAGGTGATCAGATCCAGTACAGGATCCTCCTGCAGCAGAGCGGGATCATGGAGCACAGGGGAGTTTCCCGAGCCAGGGAAAGCCCAGGGGAGTGCAGAGACCACCCAGGAGCTGACAGCTCTCACAAGGGTGGCTACGTGGCATGGGTGGGGCCAGGAGTAACAGCAACCACCCCCAACTCCCAGAACAGGCAGCCTCAGGGAGCGGCAGCCACCAGGACAGGCAAACAGGGCGCGGTGTGGTAGTTGTGAGGAGGGCGTGCAGGGAGGGCGCCCCTTCGAAGGAGGGGCAGTCGACTGGCTGAGTGGGAGACTCGAAGTACACATAACCAGCAACCAGGCGCTGTTCTCTGACCGTCTGCACAGGCCAAGGGCACTCATCCCACCTGACCCTCACGGCAGAATGGTGGGCACCCGTCTGAGAGTGAAGGCTGCAGCTCCGGCTGGGGTGCCTGCACCGCCTGCCCCAGCGGTGGCCGGTGCCTCCACCCAGACGGAGCTGCCGAGGGGAGAGGCTGCGGTGCAGAGCTCGGGCTGCAGGAGGTGCCCAGACCTTTCTCCTGGGGCAGGGACAGGCAGGGACCTGCCTGCAAAAGCTGTGACTGGGTGGAGGAGCTCCCGTGGCAGGTGGGTGAGCTGCTGGAAGTGGTGAGAAGGCTGTGGAGCATTAGGGAGGCTGAGAAGNAGCCAAGTGAGGCAGCCCAATCTGCTCCGTATAACAAGTGGCAAAACTAAGAAAGGGCAATGGGTGACAGTAGTAGGCAACTCTCTTCAGAGAGGTACAGAGGCACCCATTTGCCAACCAGACCCGCTCTCTAGAGAGGTGTGCTTCTTACTGGGGACTTGTATCACAGATGTCACCAAGAGACTACCAACCCTCGTATGGTCCACTGACTGCTATCCACTGATGTTGTTTCACGTGGGCACCAGTAATACGGCCAGAAGCAGTGTGAGGAGTATCAAGAAAGATTACAGAGCCCTGGAGAGGCCGAAAGGGACTCTGCAGTGCAGGTAGTTTTTTCTTCAGTCCTCCCAGTCAAGAGGAAGGGGTTTGAAAGGGCCAGTCAAATCTGGCGAGTCAACAAACAGTTACAGGAGTGGTTCCATAGCCAGGGGTTTGGCTACTTAGACCACAGGATTCGCTTTGAGAAACCTGGTCAACTGACAGGGTCGATCTGCAGAGAAAGGGAAGAGCATCTTTGGACATAGCCAACCTAGTGAAGAGGGCTTTAAACTAAAGTTGCTGGGGGAGGGGAACCTCAATCCATCCCACTCCTACCAGTTTGATGCCGGTGCCAGCAGTAGACGCCCAGATCCTGGAGAAGGATCATCAGTCAGCAGGAGAGCACCTGGACAGCATCACAGAGGAATTCCAGCCACTCCAGCCAGTAAGTCAGCTTCATTGGGGGTCCAACTTAAGTGCCTCTATGCAAATGCACGTAGCATGGGGAATAAACAAGAGGAGTTAGAGATTCGCGCACGCCTGCAGGGCTATGATCTTATTGGCATCATGGAGATGTGATGGGATGGCTCCTACAGTGGGAGCATTGGAGTGGAAGGACACAGTCTCTCCCTTCTTAGGAAGGACAGGCAGGGAGACGAGGAGGGGGTGTTGCCCTCTATGTCATGCTGGAGTGCATGGAGGTGTGCCTGGGGATGGGTGAGGAGCCAACTAAGAGCTTGTGGGTCAGGATTAAAGGCAGAGTAGGGACAGGTGACATTATAGTGGAGGGTCTGCTACAGGTCACATGATCCTGAGATGAGACCCTCTATAGACAGATAGGAGCAGCCTCACACTCACAAGCTCTGGTCCTCATGGGGGACTTTAACCACCCTGATATCTGTTGGAGACACAACACAGCAGGGCATAGGCAAGCCACAAGGTTCCTGGAATTAATTAACTTCCTTCTCCAAGTGACAGAGGAGCCAATGAGGAGCAGTGCTGTGCTGGACCTTGTTCTCACCTGCTGGAAGGGCTGGTGGGGAATGTGAAGCTCAAGGCAGCCTTGGCGACCATGAAATGGTGGAGTTCAAGATTCTTAGGGCAGTGAGAAGGGAGCACAACAAACTCAGTACCCTGGACTTCAGGAGAGCAGACTTTGGCCTCTTCAGGGATCTTCGTGGTTGAGTACCATGGGATAAAGCTGTGGAAGGAAGAGGGGCCCAAGAAAGCTGGCTAATATTCAAGGATCACCTATTCCAAGATCAGGAGCGATGCATCTCAACAAAGAGGAAGTCAGGCAAAAGGCCAGGAAACCTGCATGGATGAACAAGGAACTCCTAGACAAACTCAAACACAAAAAGGAAGCCTACAGAGGGTGGAAGCAAGGACAGGTAGCCTGTGACGAATGCAGAGAAATTGTCTGAACATCCAGAAATTAGGTTAGGAAAGCTAAAGCCCTGATAGAATTAAATTTGGCCAGGGACATAAAGGGCAACATGAAAAGCTTCTATAGGTACATCAGTGATAAAAGGAAGACTAGCTAGGAAACGGGGGACCAGGTTACCCAGGATACTTAGAAAGCTCAGGTATTCCATTAATTTTTATCTCAGTTTTCACAACAAGTGTTCAAGGCAAATCACCCAGGTTGCAACAGGCAAAGGCAGGGACTGGGAGAATGAACTGCCCACTGTAGGAGAAGATCATGTTGCATGAGACTTTGAGCAATCTGGTCTAGTGGATGGTGTCCCTGCCCATGTCAGGGGGGTTGGAACCTGATGATCTTTAAGGTCCATTCCAACCCTAACCGCTCTATGATTCTATGATTCTATGATTTGTAGGACAAGATAGGAGATTAATTCCCATAAAGAATGTCTTACAGATTGTAATCTGTTGTTGTTATCATTATCTGTATTATTATTATTCATGATAATGATAATAATAATAATAACAATCTCTAATAGGCTGCCTAGACATACACTATGGAAGTTCTAGTCTAACTGCTGAGTTCAGTCCTGTGAATTTGAGAACGATATGAACAGCAAGTCACCTAACATGTGGTGGTCCCATGCCAGAAAAGTTATATTTTGTTTTGAGTGTTTATTGCAAAGTTAAAACAGAAAAATTAAAAAAGGCTATAATTTTTATCATAAATTTCTGGGAAATTTATGGGAAACATGGGAAAAGTTAACCCTTCTGACTTACTTTATGTTTTAATGTATATTTTGTAGGTACAGTCACTCTCATAATTGGATTACAACATTACTTCTTTCTTTGGATTTACTTTATGTGAGCTGATCTGTGTCAGTCTTTAGAGGTGAACAGTATAGACTATAAAGCAAGGGTAGAAATAATTGTAAATGGAATCTAGAACTCAGAAATTGTCCTGTGTACTTACATTAAAACCGTAGCTAGAAAAACAAGTAATAAATAAAATTTATATGTTCTGTAGATCATGTGATACATATCACCATCACATGATGACCAGTCTGACATGTACATAAGCCACCTTTGCAACATATAACTTATTCCAGATGTGAGTTTTATGACACTATTGTGAATTTTATGACACTAGATACCCTGAGATACACAGAACAAGACTCTTTATTGGAACATAGATCTCATTTGCTGTGTAAGCAGATGTTGCTATCTAAGAGTCACCCAACCAAATCTTTGTTGTTGAATAGGGAGATTTATGATCTGAGTTTCACTGCATAACCAGGTGATGAGTCCTGTCCAAAAATTAAATATGAGAACTTTTCACATACACGGGCCAGATGGTCCACAGAAGTTCATATGCTGGAACAGAAAACAACTGACCAGAATATTATTGCTGCAGTAATTCACCACCCACACTGTAATTGCTTGTGATTCTATAACCCACATGCTCTGTCCTGCAGCAATTTGATTTTTCAATCTAAAGAAGGGGGAGAATAGCTCAGGAAAGGCAAGAATGAATCAGGCTGAAATTTATTATGCCTCGGTGCAAATCAGCTATATAATATAAGAAAAGGCATGCTTCCATGTGAGGGCATGTTGGGCTACCTCATGTGAGTAAATACTCTTGTCTGCATAGGTTGCTCTGAAAACATACAAAAGCTGTGTTCTGGAGGTTTAAACAGAGGTGGTTATGTGGCTGAATTCCAAAGTCTTCTGACAAAACCTGTAGTCGCCTTAAGTGCAGACGAGAAAACATTCTTTCTTGCTTCTTCTAATGATCAAACATTGGATTAGGATTGTTAGCTAGTCTGTCACTCCATGAAAACCACTGGGAGAAATTCTGCACAGATCTGCTGAGTGAATGGCAATTTGCCATTTGATGCTTGTAGTACATTAACTTCTTCTACACAGTTGTGGTTTGACTTAGCTAGCAGCAAACCAGTACCGCAAAGCCATTCACTCACCCTCCTCGATCCCAGGGAATGGGTAGGGAATTAAAGGGGCAAAGGGAAAAGAGACTCATGGGTTGAAATAAGAACAACTTAATAAAATTGAAAGTAATATTAATAATAAGAATAATAGTCATATATGNACTGGCACAGCAGAGAGGATGAAAAGTCCTTGACTGTCCTGGCAGCAACTGTAAACATCAGTATGTTATCAGCCTTCTCTTCAGCACAAATCCAAAACATATCCTCTTAACTAGCTGCTGTGAAGAAAGTGAACTCTATCCCAGCTGAAACCAGGAAAACAGTGTGTGCTTTTTGCTATCCTGTGGCTAAAGTCTTTTCAAAGAAGCTTAAATATGAGTCAGAAGGCAACCTTACAAAAGGAGTGTAAAGTCTATTCAGAATGAGTGTCTTGGGGTAACAGCCAATTTCTACAGAAATATCTACGAAGGATCAGTTTTATCAGATCACACTTTAGTTTTGTATGTTTTGGAGATCATGGAAGGAAGATGGGATGTAACTTTTTATACTCTCATTTATTTCTTCTTCATGCCACAGATTAATTCATACATTGATATGAAATGGAAAAATGTATAGGGAGCTATGTTTGAAAAGGTTATGTATAATATTCTTAGAAAAAAATTAAAATAGTTTCTCTCTACAGGACATGTTTACCATAACAGGCAACAAGACTTTTTTTTAAAGCTAATGGAAATTTGGTGCCAGCCTGCATGTCCTTCCTCTGCTATCACTGAGCAGATGTTGATTTTCCAATTTACAGGTCTGTTAAGAATTCATGACAAAGTTAAATTATACATGAGAATGGGATTTTTTTCCTCCAGACTCTGTTTGTGATATGCCTTTGTATTTTTTAATTGCTAATAATCTGTCAGAACTAAACATTTTCATTTCCCCTGCCCATGCCTCTTTGCTTCATATTTGATTTCTCTACACCGAATTGTTGTTTCAATATGAAACAAAATGTAGATTTAATATGGAGGGAAAAATATTTATGTCTTTTTGAAGCCACTCATCAGCATTAAGGCAGGGAAAGATGGAGAGTTAAAAGTTGGCTTCTATCAGTGTTTATTGTCCAGGTTTAATTAAGCAATTCACATTTAGTATACAGATCATCAGAACTCTAAGATCAAATTATTGTCTTCCCTCCTGCCCTCAAATTTCAGACTTTTCCTACCTCAAAATCATAACATCTATTTTTCCAGTCAAAAATCTCACTAGCACATCATTAACTAAAATTTTCTTCATAAAATTGTTTTCCCATGAAGAGAGATTTAGATCTTTGACTATAGAAAATATCACAATTGGGTTACAGCTCTTCACAGTAGACAATGCTTTACACTGCCATTAATTCATTTAATCACACAGTGCAGGTTGAAATTTTGGAGCACGAACAAACTGTGAGAAGTAAATAGATTTGTTTCAATCACAGTAAGTGAGCAAGTTAAAATATTTTCTATTACTGAAGGGGAAGCACTAACATAGGTAACCAGCAAGGTGCCATTTCATGGAAGCAATATCTGGCAAGTTGAACACAATTATTACAGTTCTGGATAGTTTTACTCTTTCTTGCTGGTGGTTTGTTGAATCTTTTATCATAGGATGGGTAGCCAGAGAGGATAAATCCTCCAGTAAACTTTCCATGGCACATTCCATAACATAAGTTCTAGGCTTGTGCTGGAAGTGGTTATGATATATAAAATACTACTACTTTGGGAAGAAGTACTGGACAAAATGTTTCAGTGTCAATTCTGGTTAATTTACTGTAATTCAATAGTTCTCTGGATACTCCATGTCCAGAACTGTAAGAGAACTGCGTTCTTCTTGGTATCTGATAAAAATAACTTGTGAAAAAAATACGTTATAGTAAGTTTCCAGTGATAATACTCTTGAAAGGTATATTACTGTTGAGGGAATCTAAAAAAAGTTTAGAAGGTCTAAATATATTATTTTTAGCAAACTTCTACTCACTCTACTATACAGTTTATTCCAATACCTAGGAGAACTGTATAATTGTACAGCAGGTACATAAAGTGCATTTGACATTTGATTGTGAATGAATGTCAAATTACTGTGCAGCAAAACACAAAAAAATGAGTGAGTTGCATCTGGAAAAGCTAAAAAGGGCTGGAAAATAGAATTATATAAAGACAATAAAGGTGTTTAATTCTGTCTTTCGCATTGTCATTGTTTGAGTAGCAGTTACATGGCAGATAACGTGTAATGTAGCAAGAGCAATGAAGAAAGCAATTCCTTACTGGTTTACCAGTGTCCTAGCTCAAGTGTATGATTTATATTTGCTGGTACAAATATATACACCAAAATGTATAGTAGCAGAAGGCAAAGAAGAATACTTTGCGATGTGCAGTTACTTCTTCTTCCTCTTTGAGTAAGAGAATGACAGCTGTACATAATCAAATTCTGTCAATGAACTACCAGCCTTCAGAGACCGTTTAGAAACGTAGACTAATGTGATTCCCTTGACCTGTGTAAAGAAATCCCACCAAATGCAGTTAGAATTTCACATGGCAAATCAGGGCAACATTGGCACACAGGAAAGTACAGATAATGACAAGCATAGGGAGAAAGAAGGTCCTGTGGGGAAAACCAGAGTGAAATAAGAATATATAGACAGCAGCAGGAGTTATATTTTGAAGCAGCATATTTGTATGAAGCAGTGTATAGCTGATGTTGAGCTTTTGCATGGTGCCTCCAGCACCTTCTTGACACTGAATTTCACTGCCACTCAATAGTTTAAAAAAACCACATCATCAACGGGAGATAGTCCTCTCAGCATTCTTAATGTCAGAAAAGGACATGATTTCTGTTGGTTGCAGTTGTAGGTACCTGGGTTCTTAAGATGGTATCTCTATATTTCTATTATTACATTGTATTCTGTGTATTTTTGTAAGCTACAGGAGAAAAGGTACTAAGACCTCAGTGAATCCCCATTTTTAGGTAAATTCTTGTAAGACAGGACAAATTTTGATAAATAAGATGTAAGTTAATTTCTGCACTCGCTAAGAGACAAAGCCTTCGGGCTGTTGTATTCTAGGAAAGGTGGTTTTGAGGGGTCATCAAATACATGGAGCAACTGTATCCCAGCTGAAAGAGATTCTACTGCATCCATGTACATGTCTGTGTAAAAAACTGTATCTGATACAGTTTTTGTTGTTGCTACTATTTTTTGTTTTGTTTTTTTTTTAGTTTAGTTTTTTTAAACAAATTTTTGTGTATTACTCTAGTAATTATGTTATTATTTCGATCTGGGGCATAAATTATAAAAGTTTGGAACACCAAGGGTTAAGTTGTGAACACTTTCTAAGGCAAAAAAAAAAAAAGCCAGTGTTTGTAAAGAGATTCAGATCTGTCCTCTTTTCATTTGCAAAATGTTTTCATGTTTAAGAGCTTGAATGAAAGCAGTGACAAAATCTTAACTTGAGCACACAGATGCTGTTTGTGTATGATATTTTTTTCTGTCTATACAAGTTATCAAATGCAAAAATTATTTGCATGCAGGCTTTTTCATATGTGCCTGTATAAAGTTATGCATATGCAAAATGAGCGCTAAGGAATAAACCTGTGGGTTGCTCTAGAATGCAGTAAATGCAAAATGTCCACTTGTGAAAGTTCTGATGGCCTTTATCAGAAAAAGGTCTTAAAGCTGAGTCATATAGTCCCTCTCAAGAAAGAAACATTTAGCAGAAATGTAATTTAACCCCCTAGAAGGGAAGCTGTATAATTAATTCCATTTTAAAAGCTAAGGGCCACATCTCAGCTTAACGCCAGGAAGTCAGCCCCAGCAGAGAAGGTGTTTATCCAAAATTCACTGTTAGGCGTGTTCACTAATAAAGAACCCCTAAAAGTTTCAAGGCACAGTCCCCACAGTCTGGGCCATTTGAGAGTGGGGTACAGTTCAGCTGACTGTTGATTTACTGTCGCTACCTCGGCACGAAGCTGCAGTAGTGTGGTACTGAATCAGGCTCAAAATGCTCAGCATTAATAAAGCTGTCATGTACTCTCTGCAGGTGACATAAAATCTTAAAAGATTCTTGGCCAATTGCAGGTTTCTTTTTCAAAACCTTGGTTTCCCAGACATGCGCTGCCTCATCGGCAGTCTGCCCGCACGCTGGGGCAGGGCTCTGTCTGCCTGCCCGCCCGCACTGCAGGCACAGCTTCTCCTGTGCTGCGATTGCCTCCCCGGCTTTCCTCCCCCAACAAGCATTATTCAGCTTTATGATATAGGCAGGATTTATTGCTAAATGAGGGAGGGATTTCAACCAGGTTTTATTAACTGGGAAAAGCTGGAGGCAGTGCTCGGTCACATGTTATTACATAAGGTGATGCAGGAGTCTAATATCTGTCACAGTCAAAGGCTAATGCAAATTCAGTGGGCACTGTAACATCAGCACTAATAATCAGTGTTGAATGAAGATGTATTATCTAGGTAGCATCCATAAAGAAATAAGGAGTCCTGAAATGTCACAGTCATTTTAATTAGAGCAATTTTGGAACTGGGGAGGAAGGCTTGTTGCTATAAAGAAACTATGGTAAAATTCTGCTCAGTTTTTCCTGGAAAACACACTGTTAATTGCACTGACATATGCTGAAATGAGACTGCATAGTTGCTCTCCTTGATGAAATGAGCTCTGTGTTTCTTACGAGACCACATTTGAAATAAACTACATAAATAAAGTGGTAAAAACTATTTTAGTACTTCCTGTCTCCCCTCCCCCATATATTTTCCTTGTAGTTATTTTCAATCTACAAATTAATTAAAAGTACAGCAGGCACAGTATATCTTTGAAAGTTGTCTCTCTCCCACACCCTGCACCTGTTTGGAACATAAAGGTTGTAGAAGCAAGTGAAATGATTTAATATGAAATTGTTTGAAAGTCTGTGTGGGAAGATTACTGCACACCAGATAGGGCTACAGTGCCCTGTTCAGTATTATGCACCATCATAGTTAAAACTCAGGTCTGTGGGGTGTGATTTTTTTCAAATAAGTTTTACATATTATATATTACATATTTATATACACATACATGTGTGTAATACTTTATTCCTTGACCTGTCACATGCTCTGGCTCCATTTCTCTTCTATTTTCAATATGACAACATAGCATGCTATGCATTATGGAGTATCACAGACCATCCTTGTTATGCGTAATGTGTTATCCATGCTAAATTAGAAAACAGAAGCAAGAGAGGGCAGCTGGATCTTTCCCTATACTATAATCACCTAATAATCTGTTTTATCTAGTGTGTTCTTGAATTCTGATAGTGATGATGATTCAACTATTTCTCTCCTGACAAATTATTCCATTGTCTAACCTTTTGGACATTTCTGCCTAATGTGTAGTTTTAATATTTAAGTTCTGAATTTCAGAACACTATTTCAGCTGTAATGGTAAGTGTGAAAGCCATCTTCTATCAATTAACAACCATCTGGGAAAGATGAAATTCAGAAATTAAGCAAAGTGCTGTACAATAGTGAATGATGAAGGGAAAAAAACCCCAACCAAATGAAATATGCTTCTTACAAGTGCTTTCTGGCACAGAAAGGTGGTGACCTCTTCAACTTTAAAAAAACTGTTTCTTTTCTCCCTCAGTAATACATGGAATTTGTATTTGTCAGTCCTAAGTGTGTCAAAATAATTAGTCAGTTTCATGTGTTTTGGGTTGTTCTAAAAAGTAGTGAAGAAGCAGATAAGCATTTGGAATTGTAAAAGTGGTTTCCTTCTGGCTTTTTTGAGACTCTCAGTGGTTGTTTTCTAGATTTTTTCCAGAACACAAGCTATTTAAACCATTACCACTTAAGAAAAAAATGAAAACATATTAATGTGTTATCAAAAAGTTCAAGAGACTCAAGCATTAAGAATTCACCATAATGTTGTAAAAATGTTGTTAATTGAGGAAAGGTGCTAGCAGGTCCTGAACAGTACTTTAGGTCTACCCAAGATTCAGCACATTATCCCAGAATTTAGTAAAACTCTGTGTTACAATGCAGGTAAAGATTAATTCTGACACTCCTGAAGAGTTGATATAGGACACTTCACGTTTATCAGATTTTCTCTTTTTCACATAATCCTCAAAGAACGTAAATAATGATAAATAATGAACACTGGAATTCATTACGTCAGTGGGAACGCACTCTGCACATCATGTGAGAAGAGAAGGGAATGCTGGCACATCGCTATCACCATGAGCTTCATGGGTGAAAAAATCTGTTCCTTTCTGTAGGGACGAAGCAGATTTTCAGGATACTGCTGCAGTGCTCTGTGCTGAGTCCTCCCAGAGTAGCTGGGGAATCCCGTCTCCAGTTCCCTTCCCTCCTTAGAGGAGTAATGAAACACAGGAAACCTCACCTAACGGTATAACTGGTGTCTAACATTTACCTGGCTATAAAGCCTAGTGGTTTCCCATAAAGGTTAGTGGTTTCCCATACGACACGTGCTGCCTGGAGAAGTCTAGCCCTTTAATGACCTACAAATTTAGCCATCAGCATATGAAGCTGGAGTTCAATGATTATATTTGTACCCTGCGCTTAACCCCAAACCCTACAAAAGAAAACAGTAGAAGTGCAGACACATCAAAGCAACACAGTGTTATTCTATCCCTGAATGGACAGAATAGTAATAAAAAAGAAGAAACTTCCAGTTAGCAGGAACTTCATTTTTCATTACAAAAGTATTGTAATCCATTTCAGCTGTAAAGGAAATCCTCTTCCAATTTCATGCTACAATAGTGTCCATAACAAAAATAAATGTATGTTACCAACACAGATTAAATAGCTGCTGATTGAATATTACACCGAGGAGAGAGTTCAGTAGATAGTTCTGGCCTATATTCTGACTTTTTTTTACATTCAATCAATGTTGGGGGATTTTTTACCCTTTTAGTAACCTAATTTAAAAAAAAGCTACAATAATCTCGAGCAGCCAAAATCAGTACATGTTGCTAAAATTTTGACCCATTATTTTAGAGAAAGATATTATGTTAATTTTTTTAGTGCAACTATTTATTTATTTTAAATCATTCACATAAAAAGACAAAGGAAATGCTTACTACTTTTTAAATAATATGAACCTTTGAGGAGGTTAAATTCCTTTGTGTCAGTGTATGCCAGTAATGTCTCTTAATCTGTGTATTGCTGACATAACAGACCATAAAGGATTTTGGAAAGTAAACAGGAGTCACAAATCCAAATGCACTGGGAGGATTTACCAGCACAGTGGACCTTGACATTTCATTTGATGAATATGGTCCACTTTGCATGACCCACTCTTGTAACTCTTTCTCATCTTAGGCAATGAATAGCTCTGCATAGAAGTACTGCTACTACCTATTTGCATATATGAATGAGAATTCAAATAATGTACCGCTATTTAAATTTATTACTAAAGTTAGTTTATATTCAACTCCACTGTCTCTTGAAATATAACTCATTAGACTTGTTTCAGGCAATCTGAGAAACCCTCTATCTCTAAATAGGCATTTTTCTTATACTGTTGAAGAAATCAAGCTTGTTTTCTAGTGAAATGGACTAAGCCCCTATCTAAGAAATCAGTAAGAACTCTCTTCTTTTGAGGGCTGCTTCTTTCCTCAGATAGTCGTTTCCAATAACTTCAGGGGATTCACTTGCTTACATGCTATTAAAGTAGAGATTTATGTGGATTCAAGGGAATTGTATAAAAGCATTGAAAAAAACCAAAAAGAATATAATTGCAGAACACTTCAGGAGGAGCATCCTTAATAGCCAGACAGTCCTATCAACCAGTTGTTAGGACCACTGAAGGTAGCCTTTCGTCACTAATTGCTCCTTGCAAATAATTACTTCCTGCAGAGGTTCACAGCCTCAATACGCTTCTTCCTTGAAGCATTGCTAGGAAAAGCTCTTTCCCAGGGGGACCTGCAATAACACAAATTTAAAGACATTAAAAAAACAACAACACCAAAAAAGTGCATTAGCTAAATTGCATGGTGTTCCTAGAAGACAGTAAACAAATAAACTCTCTTCTGCCCAATTTAGAAGTGAGTAAAGTCAGTTTGCTTGCACTTACCCTCAACTGCACTGCTGGGAGGAAGGGAAAGCATTCACCTCATGCACAATCAGTTTTACCTTGCACTTGTCATTTTACTTGTTATCTCCTGCCCTGACTTTATCATTCTTCATCACAAGAATATATTGTAAACCTACTAACACATGTTGAAAAAAAAAGAGTAATAGCAGTGTTAGCAATAGTCTAATTTTCTTCTTTTTTGGACAGTTATGGTTTTACTACTTAGAAAGGTCACCCATTTCATTTATATTTTCCTAGATTGCTTTTTACCTTTGAACCTTGTTTAGTAAGTAAGATGGATTTCATTTTTGTTTAATGAGTTTCGCTTTCAACAACTCATCTTGATGTTGGATTTTATCATCTCATGCATACTTCCAGTATCTCAGCTTCTGTCAAAATAAATGTAATGCACAGTGCCAGATGCAAAGATAAAACCTATTGTTTTTAATGGAAGAATTGTCAAGTTTTCAACAGGTACCTGTCTACTGCTCAAGACTACAGTCATCCTTTATTTAAATGAGGCCCGGCTCTTATACTGACAGTTGCGTGGTTTTTTTTTTTTTTAAATCTTTTCCTCTATCACGTTACTACTTCTACCTAAGTAAGGCTTCCCTTAGCCTTAGCTAGGTTAGGTTAAATTTACCTAATTTTGCCTTTGCAGTATTTTAGCTGAAAAGTATGTTACTTGGGACAGCATTTAGCTCAGTTAATTTTAAAGCTAGAGTTCACCAATGCACATTCAGGTGCCTGCAGCGTAGATGTCGGTATGGAAGACATCAAGCCAGGTCAGTGGAACTGCATTTCTTGTCCCTGCAACCTCCCTGCAAGACACTGCTGCCATGATAAAAAATGGTGGCTCCCCAAACTGAGATACTATAGCAATTATACATATTGTTTTGGCAGTTCTTGTGATTGTCATCCGTTGTTGCTCTCTGTTGCCTCAGAAACTATTGCCCTGTGCAGGTACCTCTACCTGCTACCTCTCTCCTTACTTCAGCTAAATGCTGCTTTTGTCTTCCAGCTACAGTTCTGCCAGCTCCTCTATCTGCAAATGACTAGGTTGCCCATTCTTTCTGCTATGCTTTGCAAATACACCTTACTTTCTTTTGGGGTGAACCATCTAGACAGAAAGAAGACAAGAAGAGGAAACCCCGCCTTACCTAGCATGCAGGACTATAATATTCCTTTGCTTTTTCACTGTTTGCTTTACCCTTGTCAGAGCAGATTGCAATGCAGAGGGACACAGTCACATTTGAAGTGACACATTTCTGTCTATAATACCTAATGGAGGGTGTCAGGAACCAAACGTGGGCCTTTATTCCATAAGGCATATATAAATGGCTTCCATCAGCTCAGCATAGAGTAAGTCCCTCTTAAGGCAGATCTGTCTTCAACAGAGCTGTTTAAAATGTCCAAAGAAAGAGCCAGGGAAAGACCTGACCCTTAAACAGTGCCCAGGGTTCAGGCTCACTATCTGGCTCTCTTTATTGACCCATAGTGTGCCAAACCCTCGTCTCATGTTGCAAAATATGCTTCCAAAAGCCATCCAACCGTTTGCTGAGTCTGATCCCAATGTTTTCAATGCATGCAGTATACACATGCTATGCATAGATTCATGCAACATTAAGCATATCCTGGATTAGTAAATTCACACAGGAATAGCAGAGAGCTGCTATCACTTTACAAGCAGCCCTGGTTGACTGCTAAAAATCTAGGCAGTAGCAGAGGTGACCTTCCCTCTGTCAAAGACAAAATTCCCCAGAAGAAGTTTCTGGCAGTATGAAAATGGCTGTTGTGGATCCATTCAGGAACCCTCAACTACAGACACATTCAGGAGAGCTCTTGTCCCTTGCTCTAGCAAGGGATCCTCATTTTGCTGTGAGGGGGTTTCAGTGTTGCCAGAATATGAGGGGCTAGTGCACCTCTGGTAATCACAGTCCAGAAAAACTGCCTTCTTACCAGTACTATGTCTTGCCATGTGCAATAGTTTGTCTTAGCCTCTTGGCTTGTTTTTGAAGGTGGTTAATTACTCCATTAAATTTGCAGTGTAGATACTTCAGACACATAGCCCACAGCTGTAGTATGTATTTATTTCAATAATCTTATTCACTTATCTCTGTGTAATTTCAGGTTGCTGTGTTGTTGGGTTGTTTTTTAATTATTCAATTCCAAATTTCCTCAGGCCTAATAACTGTTGAACAGCCTCAGAGTTTTAAACTGTGATTCACCATAGACCATTACAAAATAAAATGTGATAACACATTTATCTCCAAGGATTTATCATGATCCATAAACCACATTGATAAACGTGAAAAAGAATGCATGAAAGCATTAAGAGGTGCAAAAGAGTTTAAACTGATTAAAATGTCAGATTTAAAATAAAAAACTGAGAAAGGGAAAAAATTGATTGGCAGTTGACAAAGTGTGAAGAAGCAGAAGCATCAACAATATCATCCTCCATGTGTAGTTTAACAATTGACTTTTGGATAACACTCACTTCTACTATGCAATGAACTAAAAGTTAAGTTACATGGAGTGGGATTCATTTCACCTAGTTCCAGATGTCCAAGACTGAGCTAGTTATCCTACATTGTCTTCAAAAAATCATTCTCAGACTTCATTTCATTACATTCCCAAATAAGCATGTAAACCAGACCAGATAAATTACCCTCAGGTTACCTGAAAAAAAAAAAAAATATTTATTGGAAGAACCAGGCAAGAGATCGTGTTTTTCTTACTGGTTGGACTGCACAATAAACCTGCAGGCAGAGCACCTAAAAATAAAGCTGTAGAAATCTCTCTACTTAAGGTAGGAGAGAGTGATCCCAGGAACTCGGGAAAAATTACCATTAAGGATCACCACAGAAAACAGAAAGATGGAAATATTTTAAGAAAAGTGATGTCCAACTATAGGAGGAATAGAAAATTTTGTGAGATTGTAGTTTACATTTTTCATCTTACCCAGAGAAGGGGTCATTCAATCCCAGCTGATAGCTGGAAAATGTGCTACTGACAGAAAGCACCTTGGGTCAACAAATTTGTTTGACAATATACTAATGTGACCTATGTGTACTTTTTTTTTCATTTGACTTCTGCTTATGGAATGTGTGTATTTTAATTTGTTCTGATTTTTAAAAGAGTTGGTCTTGAGCAGGGGGAAGAAATACTGCTTGTTTGTTCTGTCTTGTCTGTGTTCAAGTGGAAGACCACAGGAGAGACAGAAGACTATGCCAGCCCTAACAGTACATGAATATGTTACCCTAGTTACATCATTTTGATTTGCATTCAAATGTAATCTCACTTCAGTTATTCATAGTCCTTTTGATGCTTTAAGTATATTTGCTTTAAGAAAAAGATACAGGTGAATTCACTTCAAAGTTCTAGACAAAGCCTGTCACAAACTGGCTATGCTGGTTTTAATCTGGGGTAAAAAAAATACATTTCTGAAGCCTGAGTATCATATTGGAAACAGACAAGTCTGTAAACTTTTTTTTTTAATACTCTTCACTACTATATGGAAATTAGCACTAGAAACTACGCACTCCTAGAATGGAGATGGATACATATAATAATTTTACAGATTTACACTTGCAAGTACAGCTAGTTCTTTGTGCTTAAGTGCCTACAGACGAACAGCAAGAGAGAATAATTTCTCCTGCCCTACAATGGTGTCATATGTATATAAATTCCAGAGTGGAACTTTTCAAAATGCATTGTACTGGGAGTTCATTTGATTTATTTACAATTACCCTCTGCATGCTCCTAAATCTCTTCCTTTATGACTTAGCAGAGAAGCTTTCTTGTTTATATTTGTACTGAGTATTATCTTGGTTTTCATTAAATCTCGTCTCACTAAATTACTGCAGCCGAAGTGCCAAATCATCTGGATGCATCTTCATTTGTTTGTGCTTAAATACCCCACTTGCCAGAGGGTTAGGCTTGGAATACTGTAGGACATAGTCAATTCTGGATGTGTTTATTAATTCGGAACTGAGCCTTGCCAGACCACACTTCTTCTGGGTCTTAGATGTCTTCAAATAAATAAAAATTGGAATAGTTTAAAGAAAAAAAAAGAAAAAAAAAGGAAATGGCACTTTCAGAAGTGTTTACTGATAGATCTCCTACAAAATCTGAAAGACCATAAGAAGGCTTCAAACCGTGAAGTGTATCCTGTTAGTAAAAACCTTCAGGCATACTATAATTTTAGTTAATGTGCATATGCAGTATTGAAATTACCAGTATTTTGCATAAATCATTGTGTCTTCAAGTACCTGGAGACACTCGTTTCTTTTCCATATAAATCAATATAATTTAACCAGAGGTAAATATAAACCCTCCTTGCCCCCTTTCTGTTTGTAAGTAGAAGGAAAGACATCTTATTATAAACAACGCTGCTAGTATACTGTGTACTTTGTGTGAGATGGTTATATAGGCATCTTGCTTCTAATAGGAGGGGACATATTTTATAAGTGTTGGCAAATAGAGATTTACATATACAACCTAGAGCAGAACCAGTACAGACATTGGTCTAAGAAGAAACTGTCTTCTTGTTCCATACTATATCATCACTCTGAAATGGGAAGGGATGTCTATGTCAGATGCCAGAGACCCAGGCTGATAATTCCAGGTAGTGCATCACCATGCCATGCGCACTGCAAAATTCATGTCTAGCCTAGACCCAGTAATACTAAGGTTTAGCAGATGTGAGAGAGTCAAGATGCAATTTGCAGAATTAATATGGTATATTTGCTTCAAACAGAGGGGTTTTTTTTTTGGGTTGCTGTGCCAACATGTCAAACTAGGGGGTCTTGTGCATAGCTTGGTGCTACTCTGTGAAGAGCAACTACCAAAAATCTCTGCTAGGTCATCATTTGCCATGCTTCATTTTAGACACATGTCATATTTTACTTGAGTCTAAGACTTATCTTCACAATTCTAAATTTTTCTCCCTGGTGCCTGTTTTGAATAGCACCTACTACTGAATAAATATCTTTGTCTTCTGTGACTGATAAATGTTTGTTTTTGTTTGGTTTGGGTTTTTTGGCAGTACCCATGCATCCACAGTGGGCCAACATAAGTGTGGAAAAAAGGTCAGTGAAATAATTTAGCAAATGTAATTGCAACTTTTGGAATGAAACATTTTATTCATAATCTCTGGAGTGCTATAGAAATATGAATTTTTCTGCCAATGCATTAAATTTCTATACATACATGTATATACACCCACATATGCTGAGTAATTGCAGTGCATAAACGTGAATTAAATTTAAAACATATTTCATTTAGCTGTATGCTCTTTGAAAGTTTTTTGAGTGTTTGGTGTTGTTGGGTTTTTTTTTAGTTTAATCAACTTTTTACTTTCCTTTCTTCCCATCTTTCAAACCTTTTTGTCTCTTTTGGAAACCCAAGATTAATTAGTTGATTCTCTCTTCTTTTTTTCTAATTCTATCTACAGTTCAGAGGTACGTAAAACCACAAAGCAAGATAATAACCAATAAATGGAATAATTAATTCAATGCACTGAAATGAATTTTAATTTATATTTCTCAAAGATTCTCACTAGGGAACAGAGAACCTGGAGTTCTAGGGACCAAAGTGTTCCAGTTCTGGTTGTTTTGAATATGTTGTGGGTAAAAACTGTTCCTGTAAAATTAGAACTTGGAACTGCTAAAATCAGAGGGGAAATTAATAACCAAAAACATTTAAAAATGAGCAAGAAGGAAGAAAAAAGCTAAAAATAATTTCATAATAATAATTTCATGACCTTTTTTTTAATCAAACCTATTTTGTCTACTCTACAAGGTACACCAAACACAACTAAGTATCTAAATCTGTTGAACAGGTGAAGTCAGAAGCTGGACTATCCTATGCATTATTTCTTTTAAAGAGATTAAGCATTTTAGATGGGCAGAAACATGAATATTGACTTTTCATCAAAGATAGCAGGGAAATATTAAGGAATATGGATTCTTGATTTGCTCTTTTTGAAGAACATGAGATTTATTTTAGTTCTGTTAAATCTGACAGATTCACAATATCACAGAATAGTTGAGGTTGGAAGGCACCTCTAGAGAACATCTAGCTCTACGCTCTACTCAAAGCAGGGTCAGCTAGAGCAAGTTGCCCAGAATATCGACCAGCAAGGTTTTAAATTTGTCCAAACACAGAGACCCCACATGTCATCTGTGCAACCTGTTCCAGTGTTTAATCACCTTCACAGTAGAAATTGTTTTTTCTCGTATTTAAATGGAATGTCCTGTATTTTAATTTGTGCCCATTGCCTCTTTTCTTCCATCTTATTTACACGCAACCCTCCCGCCACTGGGTGTTTATACACATAGTTCCAGAATACACAGCCCCATTTGTCTTAGCTTCTCATCATATGTGAGTGCCCTGTCGCTTAATCTTCTTCATGATCATTTGCCAGACTTACTCCAGTTTGCCCATATCTCTTTTGTACTAGGGAGCCTAGAACTGGACACAGTACTCCTCCAGATGCAGCCTCACCAGCGATGAGAGGAAGGATCACCTCGTTCAACCTGCTAGTGGTGATGTTCCTCACACAGTCCAGGAAATTGTTGTCCTCCTTTGCTGTAAGGACACATTGCTGGCTCACACTGAACTTGTCCAGCAGGATCCCCAAGGCCTTTTCTGCACAGCTACTTTCAAGCCAGTCAGCCCTCAGTCTGTACTGATGCGTGGGATTATTCCTCAGGACTTGTAATTTCTCTTTGTTGAATGATTTCTCCAGCCTGTAGAGTTCCCTCTAAATGGCAGCACAAACGTCTGGCATATCAACCACTCCTACAGAGTTTTCTGTCATCTGTGAAAATACTGACAGTGCAATCTGTTGCATAGTTCAGGTCATTAATGGAGATGTTAAAGATCAATGGACCCAGTATTCACTCCTAAGGTTTGCTGTGACTGGCCTTAATCTGTGGTTGCAGATCTGCAGGTGGAGCAGGAGTTGTCCTCCTGGCTACAGAAGTCATGAGCTCCCAGCCATCACCATCCTGGGAATCTCTGTTTCCTGACACAATAGACACAAGTTCTGCACCCCCTTCCTTCAGTGCAGCAGGGGCTCAGACTCTCATGTCCTTCAGGGTCTCAGAGAAAATCCAATCCTCTTTCTCATCATCCCTGATGTTGTACAGCCTGCTGACCTCTTCCCACAGCTCCTCTACTTGGTGACACAGGCTCTTGCCAGAGCCCATGTCCTGCAGATGAGGAGCCCGTCATCCCTGGCCCTGAGATCAGGGAGAAGGACCAGGCATCCCTGCTGTGCTGGGCCTGCAGAGCTGCATCTGCCTTCAGGAGCTCCAAGGGGTTTAGATCTCTGATGTGCTCAGGTAGTGGCTCCTCTGGGTGCTGAAGACTCTGCCTGTGACACATCAGCACAGTTGCTGTGAATGTGTACACTGCCCTCAGCAGAGTTTCTGGCCTGCTGTCATGTGCCGTTCTGCTGCTAGAGCTACTTAAAAGTCATAGATATCTCTCCATACTTATCCCTTCCAAGCAGTGACAGGCATGCTGAAGTTCCTGGAAGAGTTCCCCTAATCCCAGAAGATCTGTATTTGCATTTGGGACCCAACAAAATGGTCCAAAATCTCTTTGCTGAGTCCAGAGTCCCCTCATGAGTATTGTCTTACTGTCTCTGCTGTCCCACCGCTCCTGTTCATGGCTAAACAAATCCCAATTTCTTGGAAAATCAATCTGTTAAGTAAGAAGACAGATCTGCTTATTAATCTGCAAGAAATTAGGACCAAAGAAATAAACATTTTAGAACCAAAGAAATAATTATCTTTATGGCAAACCTGAGAGGTGTTTTCTGAAAAATGAATATCTTCCCTTCCATCTTCAGTGTATGTTTTGCTTCCTAACCCCCAAAATCCAACAAACGATAAACACATCTAATTTTTTAAGCTGAGTTTTAATTATCTAGTTTTCTACCTGAAACTTGAATTAATACATATTCCTTTTTCCCCTTCAGCTTTTTTTAAAAAAAATCTATTTTAATACCAAATATTTTCTTAAATATGGGATAAATCCTGTCTTTTTTCACCCTTTCCTGTGATAAACGTTTGTATCCATGTCATAGTGTTAGTACTTTGAGGTGATTGCAAGGAAAACCCACTAGATACTATTTTTGCCCAGTGCTTTATTTCTTGAAATGAATTTAAATATACATATCCTTTAAGCACAAATCAAACACATAAGTACTCTGTGAAGAACCCCACTTACATGCCAGCAAGGGAAAATCATTAATGACTGGAATCACCAAAATGTCCTTTAATGTTGTCTGGTCCAATTTCCAATTAAATTGTGGTAGATTATGAATGCCATGGAAGTCACAGCAAAGAAAGCAAATAAAAAAATTCAAAATGAGGCTCCATATCTAATAAACAAATGTGACAAAAGTGTTAGAATACAAAACTGCACAGTAGTTATTCCATTGCACATAACAAAGTAATGAGTTGAGCATAAAACTAACAAATATTGTTTGTTGCTAGTTCAAGCACAGTATGCTTTTAAAATGCTATCAAACAGTGGCAAGTTATGCCAGAAAGCAAAGACTCGTCCAATAGCTTTATGCAAAATACAGACACTTCCTAAGTCTTAAATTCTACTACAAAGTACTATAATGTGTTCCTAGGCTTCATGTTATGCTGTAAAATGCAACAAAAAACCCTAACGAACAAGCAAAAAAGATTCCTTGTTTGCCTGCTAGGTACTTCTGAGACATTTTTTAGAGCTTTTAAAATACTACCATTCTATGTGATTCCTTTTTTGGTTACGCTTTTCAGCATTTATGTTGGTCCTTTATGTTTGTTCTTTGTTGACAATAACACCCTGCCAAATCAAGGTTTTCCATTTGTCTCTTAAACAATGCTAGTATATTTTCCGTGCCCCTTGACACAGAAACCTAGTTAGTATACATAACAGTTGTGCTCGTTGGAGTTAAAAAGTGAAATAAAGCAGGTTAATCTCTGGAAGAAAACCAGTATGGGTCTAGGAAAAAAAAATAAAGGTGGACAAAGAGTGAGAGCTTCACCTCAAAACGAGTAATTGTCTTATGCTTTGCAGAATCCTGAAGAATTATTTTGATGATAGCTGTTTACTGTTCCTTCTGCTCTTGGGTTAACACAGTGGAGTACTTTTTCCAGAGACTGAATTTGATTTCAAGTCTATTATTCATGCCTTTTAGAGTGAAAATAAAAAAAAAAAAAAAAAGGAAAGGTGTTACAATACAGACAGCTCTATCCTTTACCGACTGTCTTAATTTAAATATGATATACATTGGTTTGTAACATGTATAATTTTGCAACTGCAGTATACTCATTTTTTAGTTGGGTCTGCTCTTTATGACTTACAAAGCTGCTAGTCTATGGCTCAGAAAGAGCAAATGTGCTGCTGGAATTCCATTAGCACATTTAAAGGCATTCAATGCTGTGCATAAACAATCAGATCAAGTGTTGAATTGTTCAACAACCGTGGGAGATTTCATACAATGATTGGCCAGTCATTTTTAGAATATAAATGGCAGTAAGATACCAAATTTCTAAGTTGAATTTCAGATTTCCAGCTCATTTGAAATTCCATTTGGAAGTTTCCAGTGAAAACTAACAAAATATTTAATATTCATATCTACTTTTGATGTGAAAACTACAAAAACTCTGATCTCAGGGGTCAGCTTCTGATTTTTTTGTATACTTTGAATTCTGTATGTCCAGTGTGTGGCTAATAACACTATTTGCTCATCAATATTTTCTGGTTTTGCTAAGAGGTTATGGCTGCAAGCATGAAGAGAGCATTTGTCTCTCTGCTCTGCCATGCTGTCTCAAACCTCTGCCCAAAATTAGAGGAGTATTTCTCTCTCTCAAATTGCTGCCACCACTATTAATAATTAGCCTCCTCTAGAGAACCATGCTTTTTACTGGGAGTAGAATTTCTAATATTGCTGCATACCTATGAGAAGCTCGGAAGTATAGTGATATTTTGGCAGAGTGGAGAAACTTGTACTATAAGCTGTTCATGCTGTAGCTGTCCCGTGAATATATAGAGGTTGTCAACCATCAAGGTTGCCATGTTTTTCAGAAGTCACTCAGAGCCCAAGCAGCATGATAGAGGGTTGCTACATTCAGCATCAGAGTCTTAGGCGATCCATACTGTATAACAGGGGTCCCTGAATAATATAACAAGCTTCAGTTTGACTCATCCTAGCCTCTTAAAGGTTCAGTTTCTCTCATCCTTCTTTCCCTGCCAAACGTAACTGTAATAACAACATAAACATAATGTAGAATTTCCAACTTTATAAGCAGCCCGGTAATTAACCTACCTGATTATGTCCCTCTAGTTTTAGAGTTGCTAGGTGCTGCTGCATAGCCCAGTGGGTCCTTCCGAGACATCTGCATCATTGTTACCAGATGGCAATAAATCTTTCCTTTCTGCCTGAGACTGAGCCCAGTCTCCGAGGGCTCAGCTGCTCAGTCTGCTGTGGCTGTAGCTTGTTTGAGATATTTTGGGGAAAAACAGCCAGTTCAGTGCCATTTATCTCCCTCCTTTCTGGAATCTGGAGAAGGTGGTGCTTATCACTTCACAGTATATGTCAGTTGGAGTGACAGCCTCATAAGACCAGGAGGATACCTCTTGTGATATCACCTCTGTTTGTGACTATTGTTTCTCATTGTGATGTATACAGATTCATTTTTGTGAAGATTCAGCAAACGCTGGAAGCCCAGATCATACCCGGGTTGGTTTGGGTCTTTTTTGCCCTTTTTTTTTTTTCTTTCCCTCAACATCTGCAAATTCTCAGTGACTCTGACATAAATGGTTTTGGGTTTCTGTTGAGTAAATGCGAGGAGGTGACAGCCCATGCCTCATCGGCATTGTTCAGGAGGCCAGGTCAGATTCTATAGCTGTTTTTCTGAGGTGCTTCATTACTTTGACACTGTCACTAACCCGTTAGACTGGGGATCACGTGAGAGTAGCAGCTAGATGTCTAGACCCATATTTCATTGTAGAATGCCTAGATTCAAGCCCACTGAGCTGTGGCCAAGTGTCAGATGTTGATACGCATGGTCACCTGTTTAGCTGTAGTATCCTTACAAGATAATAATTGTTTAGGACAGGTAAATATTTTTTCCAGCCAGTATAAACAAATTTATGTCTACTTTGTTTTGAGAGGGAGAAAGGCAGTAGCAGGATTTTCCATGCCAGTGGACTGGTCCCTTTTGACTGACTGGAAAAAGTAACAAACTTTGATAGTTTCTTCAGTGTCACTGCTCCTTTTGGGCAGTTTCAAGTATCACCGACCTTTCCGCAATTGAGCAAAATTTAAACCTGTGTTATTTCTAAGTTGCCTCCAAAATGTGTCAGAAGCATTTCTACTTCCTAAGAACTACAAGCTGGCACCTTAAAAAACCTGGGGAGTCTGGAGTACCATAAACTGACAAGTATGTTAACATGTCATCAAAAAGGAGGCAAAAGAAGTAGCACATTTTTGAACATGCAAATCCGAAGCAGTCAAATGGTGTTGTGTCAGACTGTTCCAAAATGCCTCCTTTTGGCTGAGAATAACTTTATGAGCAGATAATTTATATAAAGTTATAAGCCTCTGACAACATGGGATTAGAATGAAGTGCATCCTTAAATACAACTTAACTGTTGCTACAGTGGTGATGTTATGAATTCAAACAAAGAAGAGCAATTAGCAGATAATCTCCTAAGTAACTAAGATCCAGGATCCACCCTGCAAAACATATTATATCTCAGCAGTATTGTTTCTAAATACCGTTAATCACAGTCTTAGATGAGGCATCAACAGCAATTTTTATTTGGCAGTGAAGGAGCTATTTCAATTTTTAAGATGAATGAAATACTGTTTAGGTTCTTTTAAAACACTTTGAATAATTTCTAAGCTACCTAGAACAGAGCTATTTATCTATTTTATGTAGAAAGCATAGGATTTTTTTACTTTCCTGCAATGGGTAGTTCATATTCCTCCTTTAACTAGTGTAAATTCATTGGTAGCTGACTTGTGGTAACATCTGTCCTGGTAAAATGTTAGTCTAGACACTACACATTAATGTTTTGGGTCACAGAAGTCTGTTTTTTTGGTGTGAGGTTGACCCATCAAATAAAGACTAAATCTTTCTGGACTGGAACAGAGATTTGAAGAATGAGCAAACCTTCCAAAATGTTGGCTACCTTAACTGATGATGACTGAGTGTTTCTTATTTATTTTGGTTGTTCTGGTTTGTAACAGCCCCCTTTGTCACAGTACTCTGTACATACCTAGTAGATGCATGCCTAGTCTAATTTTGCTGTCTAACCTTCCACTATTTCTAAATATGAAAAAGTATAAAAGTATATAATTGGTGGTAAGATGTCAATATAGGCAAAACTAGAATTGGTTATCTCTCTGGGTTGCACCATTGTATATTTCCTGCTGAAGTCAGTTAAAAGCAGTGTGTATTCTGAACTTGAAATTTATGAAGTTACAACTGGGGTCTTCTGCCCACAGGTCTCACTATGGAGGATCTACACCTGTGTTCCCTTGGAGCACTGGAAGAACTGAAGAGTTCTCTAACCCATGATTCAGCATGTTTTTATGTTTTCACAGTCAGGGCAAGAAGGAGAATATGGTGTATATATAGGCATTAGGTACTTTGAGCCAACACGACATTTCTCTGTCTTAACATAGAAAAAGTCTTCACAGCTCAAACGTACAAATGAACTATTGCCAGAGGTGGATTGCTGTGTGTAAGCTGAGCTGTTGTTACTGTGGCTGATTTGTCTCATGCAAATTTGGTTAGGTGTTTGCGTCTAAACTGGTAGGGTCTCTAGTAAAAAAGAAATAGGTACTTTTAAGGCACATTTCTTCTGATATATTTTAGCTGTCTACTTCAGAATGAGATGAATCATCCCACACAGCTGCCATTTCTCCCTGTGCTTTACAAAAGGCATCTAGATAACTAAATTGGATATAGATAATTACTTTGTGCTTTGACTGTATAACTGACAGGAAATGTAATACGAAATGCATTTGCTTAAGTCTTAACAAGAGGAGACATAAGAGAGAGCATTTTTCTTCATATTTTCAGTGGGGTAACAGCATCCATGTTGTCAGTTATTGAAGTTCAGCTGATACAAAATAAGTTGTGAAGCCATAATACAATTTTACCTACATTTTCTCTGATATTGAAAGTAGCTGAAATTATCCAAGCTCTTACCAGTGGAAAACGCCGTATTAAGTATGCTCAAATGTTTCAGATTTAATTCAGCTCCTCTGTTATTTTGAGTCAATTATGTGTATCACTTGGAGATCGATCAATAATAATAATAATAAATTAGGTCTCTGCTCCCGTGTTTCCTGGCTGGCTGCCTAAGAAAAACCCTTTCTCCTTTGGCTCCCCCTTTGTGTGTACTTAATCAAATTAGCTCGAAACAGAAAAAGTGATATACAGATCAAAGGAAAATGTTTAACTATAGATTACCTGCTTGTCTCTTGGGCTTACCTCCCTTCAAATAGGAAAGGAAGCACAAGAGTGGGGTTTTTTTGTCTTTTAGCTGTTTCCAGTCCATTAAGGACATTATACATAGCCTGAGACCAAAAGGACACAGGGTAGTCCAAATTCTAGTCTCCTGTGAACTACTGTAATTGATGGCTCAGAGCCTACTGGAAGTGAGATGCGAAGACTTAAATAGTTACTGTCACACATACTGTANGTCACAGAAGTCTGTTTTTTTGGTGTGAGGTTGACCCATCAAATAAAGACTAAATCTTTCTGGACTGGAACAGAGATTTGAAGAATGAGCAAACCTTCCAAAATGTTGGCTACCTTAACTGATGATGACTGAGTGTTTCTTATTTATTTTGGTTGTTCTGGTTTGTAACAGCCCCCTTTGTCACAGTACTCTGTACATACCTAGTAGATGCATGCCTAGTCTAATTTTGCTGTCTAACCTTCCACTATTTCTAAATATGAAAAAGTATAAAAGTATATAATTGGTGGTAAGATGTCAATATAGGCAAAACTAGAATTGGTTATCTCTCTGGGTTGCACCATTGTATATTTCCTGCTGAAGTCAGTTAAAAGCAGTGTGTATTCTGAACTTGAAATTTATGAAGTTACAACTGGGGTCTTCTGCCCACAGGTCTCACTATGGAGGATCTACACCTGTGTTCCCTTGGAGCACTGGAAGAACTGAAGAGTTCTCTAACCCATGATTCAGCATGTTTTTATGTTTTCACAGTCAGGGCAAGAAGGAGAATATGGTGTATATATAGGCATTAGGTACTTTGAGCCAACACGACATTTCTCTGTCTTAACATAGAAAAAGTCTTCACAGCTCAAACGTACAAATGAACTATTGCCAGAGGTGGATTGCTGTGTGTAAGCTGAGCTGTTGTTACTGTGGCTGATTTGTCTCATGCAAATTTGGTTAGGTGTTTGCGTCTAAACTGGTAGGGTCTCTAGTAAAAAAGAAATAGGTACTTTTAAGGCACATTTCTTCTGATATATTTTAGCTGTCTACTTCAGAATGAGATGAATCATCCCACACAGCTGCCATTTCTCCCTGTGCTTTACAAAAGGCATCTAGATAACTAAATTGGATATAGATAATTACTTTGTGCTTTGACTGTATAACTGACAGGAAATGTAATACGAAATGCATTTGCTTAAGTCTTAACAAGAGGGGACATAAGAGAGAGCATTTTTCTTCATATTTTCAGTGGGGTAACAGCATCCATGTTGTCAGTTATTGAAGTTCAGCTGATACAAAATAAGTTGTGAAGCCATAATACAATTTTACCTACATTTTCTCTGATATTGAAAGTAGCTGAAATTATCCAAGCTCTTACCAGTGGAAAACGCCGTATTAAGTATGCTCAAATGTTTCAGATTTAATTCAGCTCCTCTGTTATTTTGAGTCAATTATGTGTATCACTTGGAGATCGATCAATAATAATAATAATAATAATAAATTAGGTCTCTGCTCCCGTGTTTCCTGGCTGGCTGCCTAAGAAAAACCCTTTCTCCTTTGGCTCCCCCTTTGTGTGTACTTAATCAAATTAGCTCGAAACAGAAAAAGTGATATACAGATCAAAGGAAAATGTTTAACTATAGATTACCTGCTTGTCTCTTGGGCTTACCTCCCTTCAAATAGGAAAGGAAGCACAAGAGTGGGGTTTTTTTGTCTTTTAGCTGTTTCCAGTCCATTAAGGACATTATACATAGCCTGAGACCAAAAGGACACAGGGTAGTCCAAATTCTAGTCTCCTGTGAACTACTGTAATTGATGGCTCAGAGCCTACTGGAAGTGAGATGCGAAGACTTAAATAGTTACTGTCACACATACTGTAAGCTAGCAGTGATGAAAAATCGTGGCAATATAGCTGTTAGGCAGAATTGTCCTTGCATTTTATTGTGTTAAAAGCAGTCTCTCTGTTTTTCCATTTGTGCTGGTGTAACTGGCTTTCAATCAGTTGGTGCAGAAGTTGTTAGAAACTTCCTGAAAGACTGGGAATTCAGAGTTGAGAACTTCTAATTTTTCAAAGTGAAATTTAATTTTATTTTATGAAATAAATTCATTATCAGACCATGTGAAATGGATTATGACATCTGTCAATGATGTAGCAGATTGAAATCCCTAACGCTTTCCTTAACACATTTCCTATCGAATAGACACAAGGTGCAGGAGAACAAAGACTTTCATTCTATCCTAGCTCAGCACAACTTCTTGTGCAGATAAAAATAATTTGGTCTCAAGTAGTACTGGCCCTAGTCTTCACTGAATCTACTACAAATGCGTCTAAAAGAAAGAAAAAAGAACTTATCATGCACCAGCCTACTTCTGTTCAAAGACAAATTCATATTTGTACCTTGTCTTTTCATATGGTAAGTCTTTTAAAAAGAATTTAGAAATTAAATTAGGTTATACATAGTATGAGAGTCATTAAAACAATTTTAAGTGGTCGAGGGACAATTAAAATCAAATTATTCAGAGATATCAAAAATGTGGTTCTTTGTATTTTAACTAGGCTCAGATACGTGATTATCCTAGGCTCTGTTTATTGTCACTGGAAAGATAGAGGCACTTTCAAAGATGTCATTCATCTGATCTGAGAACAAATGAATTGCGTGCAAGAAATTCCCATCAATCTGTACTGATTGCAGGTGCAGTGTTGGATGACTCTCAGAAATGGATGTCTCTAATACCAATATCCTCCTCTGCTCCAATGAGTTTCCTCTTATCACAAAGAAATAAAATGGCTCTGATTTGAATTTCCTTAAGTCCAAGACAAACTTAATTAAGATCATTTAAATTTGAACTAAGAATTAATGGAAGAATTAAAATTTATTTTTGTCTGACCCCACATAGAGAATTTTTTCACGATATGAATAAATGTTGCAGTCAGCCATTGTACATGTCACCCGCAAAATGATGAAATGTTTAGAAAGCTGTTCTTGTCTGTCTTTGTAATAATATTTGTTCAGAATTGAGTAGTGGAAAGTGTCACAGTGTGTTCAGTGTTCCAGTTGTTTGTAACTTATCTACAGAAATGAAAAGTGGGCTAAAATTTGATATCTGAAATGGAGAACATTAAAATAGTATTTTTGCCTTTTTTAAAAAGGTCTTTGAATGCAGAAGAAGATTTTAAAATTGCATTTTTGGGTGCAGAATTTTTGGGTGCCGGAATATGTATTCACTGTGTCCTCTTCAGCAAAGTTCAAATGCATAGCATAGACTTGCAAAAAAGAACCTATGTCCATCTGGGACCAAGAGTCTTGCATCTTTTCAGAGGAGCTAGCTGCCTCTCCTCTCCAAAAATAATAAAGAAAACTCACTGGCTTCTTTAGGCATGTGCCCCAGGAAATGATCTCTTGTCCCATAAACTGAATAGTTCAGAATGGCTCAGATTCTACACTGTTTAAGACTGTCTCCCTCTTGAATAGACGAGCTAAATCCAGACTGCCTATCACTTGTGACTGGCCTCCCTGGGGATTTGTGTGTGGACTAAGATACAATGGCCTGCAGTCCACTAGAATATAATTTTGCAACATAGGTCTGAGAATATATGTTGCATACTTTGTAGCATGGTATGAAGACTTGCAGAAATATTTGTGGCAAGACCATTTGGAAATTTGTTAGAGGATTACATAGGTTGGAGGGAGTCCAAATCAGTGTGGTTTCTATATTGCTCTAGGATATAGTAAACTCTTCCTAAAAAATTTCCCTGATTTCAGTCTTTGAAAGAAAGAGTTTGCTGGAGAGCAAACTCAGAAACATCCAGCAGTGTACAGTCAAAGGGCGAGAACCACCAAGGACCTTGAAAACTGTAAAGAATGTACTTGCTATTTTTTAAAAAAATTTGGGGCCCAGTGTTTAATGTAGTCCCTTTATGGGAAAGGTGATCTAAATTCAGTGCTCTCCTCATACCGCCTTTCTATATGTATTAGAATAGTACACTTACCAGGCTACAGTATTTGCTAGGTGAGTATCTGCTTTACTGACCCCTGTAAAGAAGGACTTGTTCTCTGATTCTGATCCTAGGGCTCTCAATTCTGAACAGTCAGTTTCAGATCTGAAATGATGAACCCATAGCCCACTTTGTGATATAGAGTTTAGTGACCCTGTCTCCTCAGAGTGTGTGTGGAATGTTCAGATGCTGTTGTAAGAAAACAGATATCATCAGTAGAACACTAGAGCAAAAAAGCTGTTTAGATAAATAAGTAAATAGATAATTTTTAAAAACCCAGGAAAGCTACTCATGTTGGGAGTGAATGCTTCATGTGCTCTGAGGTCACCTCTCATCCTGTCTCATGGGGGTCCTCAGGCAGAATGCTGTATTTCTTACCAGTTAGAATTACAGAATCATAGAATAGTTTGGTTCCCATACAGAACCCTGAGGGACACCACTTGTCACTGGTCTCCATCTCGATGTTGAGCCATTGACCGCTACCTTCTACCACTACCTTAAGATGAAGCAAGAGATAGGCACACAGGTATGAACCGTTCCAAACACACTTGGAAATACAGTCCTAGGAAGGCAGATCACTGTTGTATCATAGTGAGAGGTATATGGATAAAATAATTTAGCTGATAGTTTGTCCTAGGACATCTATAGAAAATTCACCCCATCTAACTGAAGCACAGAGGTCAAGAAGACATTTCTGTAAACTTAGTATTCCATGAATAAAGACAGCATGATGACACAGATTTTAATGAGATAAATTATATTCCTGGAGTGCTTTTTGTCTGCACAGAAGACATCAGAGGTAATATTTCTTAGGTATCTTAAATAAGTGCCTAAAGTCATACAGGTGCTATCATTTCCTCTTAATTCTACCCATAAGTTCTCACTTAGGTACTCAAATTTAAATGAAATCTGTCCCAAAGATACCAGAGTGCCTAACTTCTAGCTGTGTGGTCCCATGGTAGAAGTCACAGGTCTGCAGTCATATACACTGCCTAGGAAGGGGGTTGCAGAAAGATGTAAGAGAACCTTTGCACTCCAAGGAGAGGAGGAAAGGCTTGAATGAACTGCTCAGTAGAGAAATGCTGAAACATATGTCTTCAGTCTTATCTCTCTTAGGATTTAGGGACCTCCCTCCTCTAAGGAGATAGATATAGAAGTCTTTATTTTTTCCTTTCAATAGTGACTTTCAGCTTTTATGCTACTTAGGGTCCTTTGTAAATGCTATCCAGTAACTTTCAAAATGTATCAATTTGCTGTTCTTGTTTTTGTTCATTAGGATTAATTTAGAGAAATAAAATATTTTCCACTGCCATATTAATGCAGTGACATGCATACAAGACTT
>VZTO01006745.1:74190-86170 GCA_013400615.1 Syrrhaptes paradoxus
AGAATTTCTAATTAACTTGGTATGTACAACAAAAAGGGAAAAATAGTTTTCAAAGCTGTGTTACCTTCAAGAGGGACAGAGATGGAGGACAGATTTTCATGTAAGTCAAATGGGTTTGCTGTCATTTATTTTCACCAGGCAAGGATTTGGCCCAAAACTGTGGCACAGCATAGTGAGCTCAGGAGACAAAGCGGTATCTTGGCTAGAAATGTGATTAATTTCATTAATGAAGGAACTACTAATAGTATAACTAACTTAAATGGGCTTATGTGATGTCCCTTTACCAGTTCACATAAACTAAATACTTTTTTNCCTTTCAATAGTGACTTTCAGCTTTTATGCTACTTAGGGTCCTTTGTAAATGCTATCCAGTAACTTTCAAAATGTATCAATTTGCTGTTCTTGTTTTTGTTCATTAGGATTAATTTAGAGAAATAAAATATTTTCCACTGCCATATTAATGCAGTGACATGCATACAAGACTTGACAATCAGACTTGTTCTGCTGGTCTTATTGCAATGATTGTGGAGATGTATAAAAACATTTTCTTTTAACATGCAGGTGCAGTTTTGTGCCAGAAATACTTTTCCCAATATGTTAGCAAATGACATTCTGGCTCTTGATTCATGTGCCACTGAACTGTCAGCAATCACCCAATTGATGAAGGGTTGGCTAGCCACCCTGCAACACTTCTTTTTATATTTTGGCAAAGATCTGATTCTAAAGAGATGATATACATTTAATTAAAGGTAATTGACATATTGATATATCTCTCTATATATCTCTTTGAGGTAATAGCGGATTACAACAGACAACACAATGCTGTGTTAGAATACCTGTGTTGGGTATAAAGAGTTTCATTATAAAACCAGCAAAACATAGAATCCAGTTAGGTAGGCCTTTGAAAGGACCTTTGAATTAATAGGAATGACGTTCAGAGTTGTGCTTAAGGACAGGATGTATTATACAGATCAATCTTTGAACACAGTGCCAGATTTTAAGACAGTATCTCTAAGTCTGCTTATGTTTTGCTTTGTTCTGATAGCTGCTGCACAGAATGCTGAAATCTCTGTTGCAACAAATTGTCTCTGTCATGAGCATTGCAGCAAGGCAAATTCTTTAAAACACCTTTAGTGGCCTGGATGGAAGAGTCAACAACAAAAAGTGCACGTAGATTGATTAGAAAGGAGAAAGGTGTTGTAAAATTATCTTTTTGAACCTATATTTGTGTTTTTTTACTTAATAAAGCCTTTAAGGCAGGCTTAATAATAATAATAATAATAATAATTTCATTAATGAAGGAACTACTAATAGTATAACTAACTTAAATGGGCTTATGTGATGTCCCTTTACCAGTTCACATAAACTAAATACTTTTTTCCCAAGTACACAGAAGTGATAGAGGAACCTAAGTTATTCCGTAAACTGGATATCAGAAGACAAAGCACTGTACTTGGCTATTGCTCCAGATGAGATTCTGCTCTTTTCCTTGGTAGATGTGTTCTCACTTTTCCAATGCTTTCAGATGCTATTGTGTCATTCTAAAATTTGTTTACTGTTGCCTTACAAAAATGCAGATAACTGGTGCTGAAAGGTGCAAGGTAGTGGAAAAAGGTACATCAAATCTTTGCACAGTAGCAAGATACAATCATTGATCATTCTGAAGTTTTGAAGACTTCAAGGTGCATTGCAGCAACAAATGCTCAATGTGCTGTAATAAAAACCTGTTTAAAAAACATAGGTATGTGACAATACAGTCTTGATGGAATTTTTTGGTCATGTTTGTTTTACTAAAGCATTACTTACTAACATATAACTAAAGTATTATTACTTTGTGTTAAGTATTATATCAATAAGAGTTTATATGCATTTCATTTTGCAGGTTATTATAATACTAGATACCAATCCATTGCTGTAAATGCACGAGACTAAACACTACAGTTAATAAATGAAACAAAATTTTTCCTTTTTTCTGTGAGTAGTTTGTCTTAGCATAACTGTTTTCCTTTCACACAGCTAGTCAACATTTCTGTGGTATTTCATTGGGATACACGTGACTCTTTTCCTGAGTCTACGGGGTTTCTTTACCCTTTTTTATTTAGAAATCAACTGATATTGCAATAGATGTAGATAATTTATCTTATCTTCTTTTCTAAACTTCCTATAGATTTATATCCTGCTTTTTATTTTCTCATGCTACTATCCAGCATTATTTACGGTCTTTGTTTCAAACGTCTATGAACATGATAAATGTACTCCATCTTGTTATTTTTCATTTTCTTCCTGAATAGTTTCATACATGAACAGAAAAATATTTAGTATCGGTTGTACTTTTGCAGGTCTATCATAATACATGTTTTATTGTTCCACCTACACTTTCTTTTTTTATTACAGATTTCTTGGACCGTTTTCTGTATCTTAATATTAAAAGAGCTTTCAAGGATACCTTTTAGAGTTAAATTATGTCATGACTGTCATCTTTGTAAAGATGAAACTTTTAGAAGATGGCAACATTGTATTACAAGATGTCAGTATTTCAATAACCATCCCCATCTACTACTTCTGCCTAACTTTTTTGAAAATTTTAGGTCAAACCATGTGTTGATTTGTAAGTTATGGAGTAGTCTTTAGCTGATTCTTTCTTTTTTTTTTTTTTAATAACATTAAGCCTATTCTCTTATTATGATCAAGCTGTGTAAGAACGGGCGCTGTGCAAATCAGTGTTTTCACTATCACACACTTGCAATAGTTTGAAATAGTAAGGGTAATTGTCTATTATTAGTATCCCCTTCCTGCATAAGCAGTACTTTCCTAGAATTTTAAAGGAATAATCTGTATTTTTTTTCTTCTGTTTGTAAAACATAGCCATACTAATGTTTATTCTGCCTTGGGATGTAATGTTTATGACAGGAGTTGTTCTGAAAAGGCTAGGTTGGTGGATGACCTGGAAGCTGTCCAGCATGCAGGATGACAGCTTCTAGCAAGATTGTGAATGACTGCCATAAAAAATATTTAAAAGATTTGGATACAAGTATGGATCAGATTGCTGTTAAACCAGAGAACAAAAGAGATTTGAGAGACTCTCCAGCGCTGAAATAAAAAATTTAGTTATCCGATTATAACTGTCATGTCCTTGAGAGGCAGAAATAGTAAACTCAAAAGGCATGCTGGTCAGCCCAATGCTCCTTATTTCTACTGGGCAACACTGTGTATCATATCTCACTTGCATGTTGACCTCTACATTCTATCTGAAGCAATTTTGGAAACCCAATGGCAGTATTTATTGTTACACAGAAGTGAAGGCCCTATAAATGCTTGATCAAACCCCACCAATTTAACCCATATCTTTATTTTCAAAATTGAATCTGTTACAATACTGTTGTCGTGAAACTTTCTACATAATTCAGCTGTGCTGAGCATCAAAGCTTCTCTAATCTTTCTTCCTTCTGCGGCATATATTTCTATATACTGTGTATGTTTCCCAAAAACTGTCACTTCTAACATGATACAAGCACTTTTATCTGATTACCACACGATACTGAATAATTTGCATAACTGACATTGAACTGTGCAGTGAATTCCTTGCTCTTGCATTCCTAAAATGAGGGCAGCTTCAAATCATGGGTGATTTCTGTTAAAATTAATTACTCTCCCCTGTGACTTTGATAGTACAGGTATGGGCTACCAAATGAGGGCAGTTACTCTTATTCTTTTTATGGTTCTTTTTGCAATCCAATATGAAATACCATTTTCATTATGGGATGAATACAGATGTAGCTTACACTTCCTTCACTGAAGTGGTCGGAGATGTCTCCATCTGACCTGCACCTCCTTTCATACACTAAAAATATTCAGTAGGGAACAAAATATTCTTCACTGAAGAGCTAGTGATACACGCAGTGTTTTTCTATCACTTCTCACTTAATTCAGTTCTCTAATCTTTAAATACGCCATGTCATTGCATGGATTGATCTTGTAGGAAAGGCAGTTATACTTCTGAGCACTTAGGGTGAGAAAGTCATATTGGATCAGCCTACTAACTGTTAAGTCTCATGCCTCTGTGAGAGTGATCAGATGGCAGCATAGACTTCCTAGTCACTTAACTACACTGTATTGGGTGTTGCTCCTTGCAGGGGAATAGTTTATTTTTTATATTTTAGGGAACGGGATAAGCACTTCCTTATCTCCTAGGGTAAGTTTTTGCTGAATAGTTGACAACTAAATAAATTATTATTTACTAGATTTTTATATCCATATACGTCGTACTGAGAGGTTTATTTACAGCGGTGGCTGGCAAGGGGATGTTTTTAGAATGGTCTGTTATTGAACTCACCACATAACCAGACTGTTGTGGCTATGTTGGGTTGAGAACTATTATGGTGAATCCTACCTGCTAAGAAACTGACCCTGAATCTTAAATTTAAGAGGATGAGAATAATGAAAGTGAAAAATGGTGCAATTTTTCTTGATGTAGGAAAGGTTCCATTATTCTCCCAAAATTCTCTCATACTTTTGTTATCCAGACACTAATGGTGTAAGAGACCATTTCAACTTGTAATATAGGTCCTTATTTTCAAAAGTTCCTAATTATGTAAGAACACTTTATTCATTACTCAAATATAAGCTATAATCCAAAGGTATGTTTTGAATATACTCATACTCCTAAATATTGATATTTCTTTTTAGAAGCTATTTTAGGTTGTTGAGTTACTTAGGCTCATTTAAAAATTGCATCCATACACCTCTGTTGCTGTGGTTGGTTTTAAGTACTTGATTTATTGTGCCAGTGTACTGTTAAGCAACATCCAGTGACACCAACAAAGTCTCACAGTGATGTGAGAGAGGTTTATATTTAATTCTGTTATAGTGATATTGAGATATTTGATTTAAAATGTTTTTGGAGAACACACAGCTATGGTTATTTGGAGATCATACTTACAACTTCTCTGTTTGATGTCATTTACAAACAGTGGTCGGTACAGCATAAACCCCAGTGGACTTGCAATTTCTGTCTTCCATCTAGGGTAGAAACTGCTTTGGTTAAACAAGGAATTGAGGGGAAAGGTTGATTTGGAGGCAGGAAATTATATAAGACTTTGTTAAAAACCTAAGATTGTATGGTTTCTGTAATAATTTATGTGTTTAGCATCATTCATTACTAACTTGTGAATATTTTTTCTATTAATTTTGAACTGTATTTGATAAATACTACATGTTCTTCAGTTTGTGAAAAAATACGCTACGATTTTCTTCTATAAATGTCCTCACTGAATAATGATTCCAAATTGTGTTTTAGTTTATTTTCATGTAGAATGGTTGGTATAATCTATGCAATTCTGTTTGGTCATATAGCTTGAGGTACAAATACGTGGTCAAGAAAAAAGATGTATTTTTTGTTTTCATCTGAACTTGTACCCAAAAGCTGCTGAATATACTTCTGGCCTAGTATTGATTCTTTCATTAAATATTCCTTTCAATATAATGTGTGGTTAAAACGTTTGTTCTAGAAAACAAACTAGAATCATGAAGATGTATGAAAGGAACACATTTTAAAGTCTGCTTTAATATTAGAAGCTGTTTATTACTATTATTACTTATTCATCATTAGTTCTTAGAATACCAACATGTACAAAATGTAGATACACTTTTTATTTCTGATTATCTTTCAAGTTCACTTGTTTCCATTTTACATTTATTGATGTATGCCAATGCAATAAATGTTATGTAAGATTTTTAAGGGTCAATTTCTCAGCAAAAAGTCCGTTTATTAAAATTTATGTAGTACTGTAAAATCAATGGAATTTTCCAGACATGTACATATAAAAATTTAGTTGTCATTATTATTTGTATTACATGAAGAGACAACTTATTATAAAATATACATGCCAGGAACCATAGTACTTGTGATAGACTAGACGCTTTCTTCAATGATGGAACTATGAGCTAGAGATAAGATTTATTTCAGTAGAAGTTTGTGAGAACACTGTTGTTTGTCCATGCATCATAAACAGAAGTTTTGTAAAGTCTTGCGTTAACTTTCAGCCTTCCTTTACAGTATTATATGGTAATACCTGCAATTATTTTTATTGTGTAAATGCTTGATGTTTAGCAGATTAAAATTTTTGTATGAAGTCACATATGAAAATTTTACAAGGCAGAAAGAAACATGATCCTTATTCATTAAAAATTACAAATTGAAAAGACCAGAAGGGCAATTCCAGACTTGTTTCAAGACACATCCAAGATAAATAGTATCCAACCCACATATGAATCCCAAGACTTTTTTTTAGCCTTTTTCTTTCTTTTGGTTTTCTCACAGATGTCTAAAACAACCCTGCTTCATGCCATTATATTTCTTCCGTCCCTGCAAAATATAATTTATATGTAGCTACAGATAGATAATCAAAGCTTGCCAACCTCCAGTCTTGGTCATCTGATGGTTGTGACAGATACTAGGGTAGAATGTTCTTACAGGAAGATTTCCTTAACAGAGAAACTGAGGTTCAGACAGGGTAACTGTAAAGTACTGTGAATGTTCGTGTGTCTCATCAAAATGAGACTGAAACTCTGCTAGAGATTCAGGATATTTGTAATTGATGCTGTGGTTTGCTAGTCTGGGTGTAATCTGTGATACCAATTTTAGTGGAATAAAAATGGCTGGCAAAACCTGCCTCTAAGTTTTGCTAACATAGCAACTGCCATATACAGGAAACGATCACTGAAAAAAAAAAATCTTTTTCTTTGGGCTCCTGTCTTTTGAAAACAAAATGACAGGAAAAATCACTCACCAATCTTGAAATCCTCAAGATTATTTCTGAGTTCTTGTACCTGAGGGAAGCAAGGAACAATTCTAGTCTTGGTGTCTCATAATCTCCTCATGCTAGCTTCTTCATATATTGCCCCAAACTTATTTTCCTGTGATGAAATAGCCACTGGAAAGCAACTTGGAGTCATTAACATGAAATGTCCCTTTCTGAGTTCAAAGCTTATAATAAGACTTACTTTATTTTATGGAGAATGTTTCATATAGTTGCCAAGTTTCTTCAGAAGGCATTCCAAAAAGAGCAAACTCCACTGGACCTTTGCGCAAGTGTTACATGCAGAGCACTGAAGTGGTACAGTAGCAGTCACAGAGTGACGTGCTGTCCATAAATGCTGATTATAAGGTAGAAAAAGGCCAGTACTTCATGAAGGCAAAGCACTCAGAGTGGCTATCAAGAATAACTTTGTTAAATCTCCCTGGCGGTGAGCTGCTTATGCATATACACTGTACCACTTACTGAAAGTATAAGGGCTCTGCCGTGCATTTAGGAGTTTCCTATTTCAATGCCTATTGAATATCAAAAAAGAAATTCATTTAATACTGTAATTCTTTCATTGTATTTAAATATTTTCGGGGCAGGAAATCATCAGGAGAGCATGTATGCTTGGATTTCATCCACCAAAATTGGATTATTGTAATGGGCTCTACATGGGGTGGCTTCTTAAAACCACTCAAACTTGATCTGGTGCAGTACACAGCTGCTCTCTTGGTAAGTGGTTCTTACAAAGGAAAAAAAAAAAGGCTCTACTGTATTTTTAGATGTAAGTTTAAACCAGTGTTCTACTTACAAAGCACCATGGCCTTGTACAGCCTTTGTAGATGTCAAAGGAAGTGTTTCTGTAGCCTTCAGTGCTGCAGAATCAAGCCTTAAATGAAATGAAATAGCACATGTCCAAGGCACTCTTTGACTCTGTGGTAGTCTATGAGCTCTAATTAGATGATACGCTCAAAACCACATCCTGGGGATTAAATGCAAAGGAGCTAGCAGAAGGATGTTTGAATCCTTGGATTTGGAAGTTGCTTCTTCTCTGACTAATTCATGAGGTTCTTTTACCAAGAGAGAACTATGGTGATCACTGTACATGGCAGAGGACTTAAGTTTGGGAAAATGAGGTGCATTTTTAACATTGGACACCTTTTTAGTAACATAGCTAGGAAGACTCCTGAAACTTTGAAATAAAAGCTAGATGTCTTAAATATAAAGAGAAGTTTAAAGATATTAGATTGTCATCTGAGCTGTTTATTAACGGAGGGAATGATCTGTACTGAGCAGACTACGTGTAATGAATCATTCATCAACAAAACATGACCTTTTCCTACTTGTAAATTATCCAAGTAGGATAGACTTTGATTTTTAGAAATCTGGTTGTTAAGAATTGTTTGATCAACTTATGTCAACAGACTTCAGTATATTTGCCTTGAGTAAGATTTCCCTACCGGTAGTTTATGATTATATAAACTGCATGAAGTTGTTTCTATTCCTTTTTGAGTGCCTGAAAATCCTATAAAGGATGACTTGCAAATATAGTGTGAAAGTTTGTGCAAATATTTTTCTGCAGAATATTTAAGAGCCTTAAACTCTCCATGACCATGCTTACTGACAGCATTCCTTGTGTTCCATGAACTGACAGCTTAAGAAAAAATGAATTAAAAGAGATGTGGCTGATATTCTCCACATTAATTATCTTGCATTTCTTTTGGTGATATTTCATCTAGTTTCACAGGCAATTCAATAGGTGACTCAAGCACAGTTTTTTCTGAGCCACCATCAGACCGATGCCCCAGGAGAACATGGGAGAAAACTTGCATGGCAGGTGCTGAGTAAAACCATTGTCTGCACCACTTTTGGTCATCTGAGATTCCACTGCTTTTTCCAGAAGAACAGTGATGCCAGCCCTGGTGTCCTGATGAAAGTCCAGTTTGGATAATTGCATTCTGTTTTCCTAAATTTCCCATATGGATTATTTTTCAGATTCTGCCCTAAAACTGTACTCTAATACTGTGCACTAAATTATATTCCTGGTAATTTAGACTGGGGACTGGGGGGATGTTTAATTGTTTTTTATTTTTTGCAGGTTTTTTGGGTTTTGTTTTGTTTTGTTTTTAATAGAGGCTTCCTTACCTGTTCACACAAATTTTTTGATATATTTCTGCAGGTGAGCAGACAGTAAGTCTTGCAAGATCTCCCTGTGTCTAATTTTCGCATAAGTAAATGGAGGTAGAGCTGTAGGATCTGGATATGCAGTGTTGTGAACAGAACAGCTTTTTAAGTCGTTAGAATGGAGTATTTCAACATTAACATGTAGCAAATGCTTGACAAAAGGCCACTCTTGTTAAAGCTTCAAGGAGTAATAACAATATGGGGTTGAAATACAACCTCAAGTCTCTGTTTGCTCCTTCTGACAGATAGAAGTGCACTATAACGGTCAGGCCTGACTAGTATTAGTAAGAGGAAAACTCTGTGTTTTTGAGATGGCAAGTTGCAACTGTAGCATAGGCTCATAGGATAATTCGGGTCGGAAGGGACATCAGAAGGTCACAAAGTCCATCCTCTTGTATGTTTCAACATGAGTGTCTGCCAGCAGAACTGCTCAACAACCCTCAGTGATCCCTCAGCTCAGATCCTTCCCAACAACACACCTCATTAAGGGCTGAAAAAAAATATATAATTGCTGCAGTCCAGAATTGCCTGCTAGAACAGCTGCATGCAAAGTTTTTCCACAGCATCAGTCCTGAAACTCTGTGTGTGTGTCTGGTTGTACAAACCCTAGGAAAAGAGCCATGACATACAATAGCTTTTATGCTATTTTGAGGTTTCTCAGGCCAGAAAACTAAGTTACTTGAGAATGGATCATGGTATATATAGTTACAAAACACACACAGTTCAAATATTTAAGGGCAGCCCTCTTCATCACCTTCTTTAAAAAAATAAAATTAAGGATTAAGCTGTCAGCTTAGGTAGCCTTTTCCTGTATTTAATAAAGAACATTTTCTTAATTTCTCACTTTAAATATTTTATGCTACAAATCATGCTAATTTTCTTGTGTTATAAGGGTAAAAATTAAGAACAGTTAATCTTCCTCTTCTGTAACAATTTTTAGTGTCATAAAGAGGATTATTAGACATTTTATGAGGAGGTATATAGACAGGTTTCTGTCTACTGCAGGACTCTACATTGTTTCATCGATCCAGGTAACATCTAGTTTTATATTCATGGTGAGAGGATGAAGAGAAAGGAAGTGGATCTGAGTTGGAGAAACCAAAGTGGAGCTGAGTATAGACAGCATTAAAGTTAGGAAGATTACATTGGTCTCAGGAGAAAGAAAGGAATAAGATTATTGATCAAAAGCCAAGTAAAGAGGTGGGGAAAATTGTTCTGTTCTTTTGAGGTAAGACTACTAAAGTCTGCAGAAATCTATCCACAGACTTAGTTGTCTTTAAAAAAGAAAACCACTCCTGAACCCCAAAAACCCTTTAAACACCCAAATTAGGTCTTTTGATGTAAAAGATATTGTCAGCTCTCTGGAAGTATACAGTTTTCAAGTTTTCTCCAGTTTTAAAGTTAATAACATAATATTTTTTTACTTCCCTGGGGATACCCTACCCTCCTACATCTGTTTTGCCACAAAGAACTTGTCCTCATATGGGAGGTGTTCCAACTCTCTTATTATCTTTGTGGCCCTCCTCTGGACTTGTTCCAACAGGTGCATGTCCTTTCTGTGCTGAGAACTACAGAGCTGGACGCAGTACACCAGGTGAGGTCTCATGAGAGGACATCAGAGCAGAGGGGGAGAATCACCTCCTTCAGCCTGCCGGCCACACTTCTTTGGCTTTCTGGGCTGCACATGCATATTGCCAGCTCATGTTGAGCTTCTCATCAACCGACACCCCCAAGTCCTCCTCTGGGCTGGTCTCAAGCCATTCTCCTCCCAGCCTGGATTTGTGCTTGAGGTTTCCCCAACACATGTGCAGGACCTTGCGCTTGGCCTTGTTGAGCCTCATGAGGTTCACATGGACCCACCTCTCAAGCCTGTCAAGGTCCCTCTGGATGTCATCTCTTCAATCCAGCATGTTGACCACACCACAGATCTTGGTGTTGTCAATAAACTTTCTGAGGCTGCACTCGATCCCACGGTCCATGTCTCCAACAAAGATATTAAACAACACGTGTCCCAATACCAATGCCTGAAGAATGCCACTCATCACTAATCTCCACTTGGACATGAAGCTGTTGAACACAACCGTTTGAGTGTGACCATCCAGCCAATTCCTTATCCACTGAGTAATTTATTCATCAAATCCATGTTGCTCCAATTTAGAAGCAAGGAACAGAATTAAAACCCTAAATATCTGCAGGGACAATTAACACTAGAATCTGTTTTGCTAGGTTCAGTTATCACTCTAAGGAAAAGTTGCTACAGAATAACGCACCATCTTTTGTCTATTCCAGGGCATCCAGTTGTCTTTTCAGTGAAAAGGTGAAAGTTCACTTTGTGATTACATGAGGTGAAAATAGTTTGTCCATAACATTTGTATTTTCACTGAACTGTGTTTCAGACAGAGCTTCTTTGGGGGAGTTCAGAGGAACAGAACTCTCCCACAACAATACACAATGTACTGCAAAAAGGTTTTTTGCTTCATGTTATTAAAAATCTTTATTTTGGCATACTGCATTTTCTGTACTTATGTCAATTTGATAATGTTGTGTTTATTCATATTAAAACATTTTTTTCTTGAGAATAGATATAAATTAGCAAAACAATATAAATATTAAATCTTTCCAAGTTGTCTAGATTTTCAGAATATGCAGTTAAAACATCTCTACCATTAAGACACTTCATTGCCAATGTTTTCACCTCTGTGGGTATTGAAACATAAGTAATGGATAGGCAACCTCTACTTTGCAGATGTTGCAAAGAGCATTCAATACAGCTCATGTATCAGGTGCCACGTTTGGCTCATCAGCATGTGAGAAATTATTTCTATGGTTGCCAAATGGCTGTCAAATTCCCTCCACTGCCAAATGAGGACAGTTTTGTCATGATTCTCATTATCTCTTACTGCCTAACTACTTGCTCTCTTTTCCTTTTTTTCATTTTTTAATCTTTTTTCTTCTTTTTTTCTTTTTAATTTTTTCTTTTTTTCCTTTTTTTTTTT
>VZTO01006745.1:95482-120404 GCA_013400615.1 Syrrhaptes paradoxus
ATTCTGTGATTCTGTGAATTTTAGTAAACAAGCATTTGAATGCCTCAGTAAAACCACACCCACATAAATCAATCAGTTGACACAACATATTGTAATGAAATGTTGTGACTTTGTGTATGGTGTATGGGCAGAAGGCACTGAGTACCATGAATTCGTCCTTATGTTCCAGCACCATAGTTGCATGCTGGCACATTGATGGAGAATGTGGGCATCATGAAGGTGCAACAAATGAGTTTTGGAAAGGAAAACAAAGATTGTTTATTTCAGTATTCAAATCAGCAAATGGCACATTAAAATTTTCAGTCTTCTTTTCATCTGCAAAATACTAAATTATGACTATTTGAAGCATTCATTCATAATGATATCTAGTTAATATATTTAATGCATTTTTGATATAAAAAAATCTTCCTTAGACTTTAAAAAATATGAGGTTATGCTTAAAGGAAAGTGATATTGCGGTTTTGTTTCTGGTTTTGTTTTGGCTTTTTTTAGCAAAAAGGGACTACAGATGACATTTAGAGAGGTAACTGCACTTTTGGGAAGATTTTTTTTTCCAGTCCTTTGCAAAAACTCTGGGAGTGGGTAAAATGATTAAGTGCCACCATGAGGTGGCTTTGACAAAGGATGCTACATTTAAAACTACCTATGATAAGGCTGAGAAGAAGGTCCCCTTCTGATTTGTCAACCTAAGAAGCATATTTTGAATTGAAAAGGAATGTGTCATCTTACTAAAAGAGATTAACGTTAAACCCACAGCGTAAACAGCTTGGGTGGAAAAAAGGAAGCTGATTAGCAATTCAAGCTTTATCTTTACTGAAAAGCGACTGATGCCCAGAGAATTCTGTCATTCTTCACCTTTTGTTGACCATCTGTATCTATGAGGTCCCCAACAGAGATGCAGCTCACTTGGGGACAGAAGAGCAGAAGGGCATAGCATCCTCTACAAGAGACAGCAACCAAAAGCCACGCTAAACACCATCAATTAAAATTCATTAGTCCTGTAGGAGCTGCCCATTAGAGTGTTGAGTGTGCACAGATGCCGCTATTACAAGCATGACACCAGTAATTAGGCACCAAAAGTAGGAGGACTTCACAGCCTATTTAGCAAAGATATGATCTCTCTGTTCTTGCATAAACTTTGCCATAACTTTAATTTCAGTAGATTTCACCTACACTGGTCAAAAGAAATATTGCCTTTCTTCTTAAAACTGCTAAGACTGTTGCTTTCTAATTAGGTTTAAGACACATAACAAAATAGATGAGATTACTTCATGGAAAAAAATGTTGTGTTATTAGAAGTGCACAAGTTATGATAGATGTCTATGCTTAGTCAAGAAAAATTAAAACCCAGTTTATTCTTATACATTTTTGTGTTGGCTGTCACTGCTGACTGATGACTTGTCTTCTGAATGCATCTGTAATGCTTTAAAATAAATAAATAAATAAAGCTATGTGAATGCAACTTGGTGGCACATGCTTTTCAGTTCCATTTAAAGCTTGGTTTTCCAAGATCTTCACAAGTGTAGAAAGTGGTTATTTTTATTTTAGTTTTTCTAATTTTCTTCTCACAAAGACTGGGGAGAGCATAGAATTTACCTGAAAAAGAGTGAATGACTATCTTATTCTATCATCTACTTACAAATAACTATCTGTTCTTCAGTTATGCCTTTTACTTCTTTCTTAAATTGTATCTATGCCACAAGTCCATTGCTCAGAGCTGGTATAGGAAAAGGAAAAATGTGTCAGACAAATTTGGAGAAAGTCACATCTTCATTTGTCCTCCATTTCGCTTTCCTCACTGCCCTGGTTTGAGAGCAATGCATAGTATTTTTTTTTTCCTTAGAATTCAGTTTCAGTGTCTTATTTATTGAAGCCTTATGAACTAATTTCTAGGAAAAAAAAAACAACCACCACCAACAAAAAAACCCAAACCAAACCCACACCTTAATTCCAGAGGGCATGAGAAATTGTGAACAATGGGGTAGACGCAGATCCCAGCTGCATGCATTCTTTTCTTGTTCTGCAGGGGACAAAGTGGAAAAAATCTGCAAGCTGGACATGCAAGTTCCACTCTCTGCCTACACCTTCTGTCTCCCAAGAGCTGGACAACAAAAGATAAATAGGTCATTTGGCAGCATTGTTACTGTGGTACAGAGAAGGGAAAATAATCTCTCTTAAATCAGGAAACACGACAATAGCCAGCTCTTTTGCCCTAAACTGTCTAATACTGAGAGATTGGCTTTGAAGGTTTGTACTGTGGATTTATGGAGAAATAGAATTAATGTGCCATTCATAAAATTTCTAGTGTATAGGCATTAGAATAATCATCTCAGTGCCAAATGTTATCCTTTTCAACATGGGAAATATGATCACAAAAAAAAAAAAAAAANAAAAAAAAAAAAAAAAAAAAAAAAAAAAAAAAAAGACAATAAATGGAAAAGGCAGAAGGTAGTTCCAGGAGTAACAATAACATGGCAAACATCAGCTATATATTTCTATATATATAGCAATAGAAATAAATTGTAGAACATAGTAGGAGTCCAATAATACTTCAGGCATATTTAAATGCATTAACTTCATCAAACCAAGAAATAATTGTCTGAATATGAGTCTTTCAGGTACTTTTTAAACTTTATATCTAGAAAAGTAACTGACATTTTTGCTGTGATGGGCAGAGCAATGACAACAGCAGACAGTTGATGTCTTGTCTCTGCTAGTGTTCCTGCTGTTATCCCAAAGTTGGCAGCAGGAAGAGCAAAAGTTTAAGGGGAAGGAATACCATGTAAAGACAGCAAGTCTTTAAGTATTACTTGCAACCACTGCTTTTGTGACACAAAGGTGTAATTAATTCCTGGCAACAGATATGAATATGTGTGTGCCTTTGGTTTCTTTTGGTATATATTTTGATCCATGTCTGATAATGAGATCGTCTCTACTGACTTCTTTTCTCCTTCAAGTTAGCTACCATGAAAAAGGGAATCTAGCTGAGCCTGCAACAAAAGAAACATTTATTTTCAGGATTGCACTTTGATTGAAGTATAGAAGTTCAAAGCCAAAATCAGCTAAATACACAGTAGAGAAAATAGTTCACATCCCTCAGTAATGAAAAAAAAATATCAATTTATCACACATTGTATTCTTCCAGTAAAAGGAAGTTTATATTTCACAGAAAGTTCATTGTAAGCTGTGGCCATGCACGAAAAATGAAAAGAGCGTGACATACTGGTTTAAGTAAGTTGAGCCAAATAGGATTGTAAATAATTGAAAATATCAAAAATTACTTAAACTATTTGTGACAGGCCACAGCTAGCTTGGTGGTCTGCATGAACATTTTCAGTACAAGGCAAATGAAAGAAACTTCCAGTAATGAGAACTGCATACAATAAAAATATCTGATCCAGTCATAAGTCTAATAATTTACCTTACTAAATCATAACAAAATTGTTGCCTGTATAGAAAACAAAATACATCTTTCACAAAATTCATGAAAATAATAACTTGTAAATTAGATTTAAATAGCAAAATTATGGTCTTTTTCTGCCACAGAAAATATGTCAAAACTGTAGCCTAACTCTATTAAGGTAAATATACATTAAAAGCAAATTTTTAAAAGGATAATCTTGAACCAATTTTACAATGATGATTCCTGTTTAGATACAGGTAATTCTTATGTTGTCTTCAAGGTAAATATGAATCAATGTTTTACATTTAATTTTTTATTTTTGACAATAAATATAGTGATATAATCTATCTGTCTTTGAAGCTCACATGCACAATCTGTATATGGCCTGTAAAACAGTGGTTAGCTCTGCCCTTATGGTCTCTCAGTTGACCAGGTGAGGGAACTAAAGTGGGTAAGTGTTCTTCAGGGTGAAAAATCACAGCAAGATAACACAGGAATGACAAGCTATTGTCAACCAAGATGACAAGGGTAATGGGGGAGAAGGAGATAAGGTTACCAGAAGGTAATCTAGGGTTAATTAATGATAAAAATCATATCCCTGGGAGGACACCCTAGGTGCTAAGGTAGGACCACCTTTGTAGAATGAACTAATCACTAACAAGCATGGGAAGAAGTACACCAGTTACATAACTATAAGTTAGAAGGAAGTATTGTGCAATTTTTTTCTTTGTTGCAACCTATATAAAATCTTGCAGCTTCTCTAAAGATGAGTACTAGTTTTTGCACACTGTCTCCTAGTACCTCTTTCTGTACAGAACTGCATTAAANCTATTGTCAACCAAGATGACAAGGGTAATGGGGGAGAAGGAGATAAGGTTACCAGAAGGTAATCTAGGGTTAATTAATGATAAAAATCATATCCCTGGGAGGACACCCTAGGTGCTAAGGTAGGACCACCTTTGTAGAATGAACTAATCACTAACAAGCATGGGAAGAAGTACACCAGTTACATAACTATAAGTTAGAAGGAAGTATTGTGCAATTTTTTTCTTTGTTGCAACCTATATAAAATCTTGCAGCTTCTCTAAAGATGAGTACTAGTTTTTGCACACTGTCTCCTAGTACCTCTTTCTGTACAGAACTGCATTAAAGGTTAGAAAGTGGATCTCAACTCTGTGTGCTCATTGGCTTCAGCACACTGGGCAGGAACCTATTCCTGGATTGAGGGAAAACAGGCATAGTGGACCTTCCTTCAAATTTATCCACCCATCTTCCTTCCTCACTGAAACTAAACTGCAAAGGTAGCTGGAGTGCATCTTAGCCTTGTCACAGCCAGGTGTACAGGTAGGACACATCCAGATGGTCCAGGGGTTCAGGCCCCCTGAAAAGGGCTTTCTACATGGGAATAAAAACCCACTTTTGTTTCTTTTTTTTTATCACATGGGAGTCTGAAGTATCATAGTGTTACCTCTTTTTTTTTTTTTAATACAAAACATTATGGTATCTGTATTCAGTAGTACAGCAAAACACACAATGAATGTCAGCTTTTTAACATTGACCACAGTACCATGTGAACAATAATAAAGGAATAACAATAGGAACAATAATAAGAACAAAAGGAAATACAGGAAAAATCTAAACTAGTTAATATTGCAATGCATGACTCAGCTCCCAAAAGAGTAATTAATATTCCTATTAATTTCAATGTTTTGAGGTGAGTTTCAATCAGGTGGAAACTTCAACAGTATTTACAGGCATAGGGACATCATGCAGAAAGGGTCTTATCAGGGTTTCTAGAGGAACTCATCAGCTAACTGCCCAATATGGCAATGACTTCCCCAGACTCATTAGCAGACACTGCAGTCTGCATACAGATAACAAATCTCCCAAAAGCTATCTGTGAAGAAAACTATTAATTTCTGGCATCATCCACACAAGAATGTAGGAATGGTCTTGGCTTACATCACAGAACACTAGAGAGATAATACTTAATCAGATTGTGACTTCATCCAGCCAAAGATTGTTATTTACCTTCTATCTGTGCAAAACTAAAAAAAAAAAAAATAAAAAGGGTTTCAAAGCTTAATGATTTCTTAGTTTCCTGCAGAAAGTTAAACCACAGGAAACATTCAAGACTGGGATGTTTTTATTCCTGTAGCGTGATACCGCACTAGACCCCTGCCTCCCTTTTTAACCCAGTAGGTCAGCAATGGTCTTATTGAACATCTGCACACTGAGGTAACAGTAGTGGGAGTTCTTACATCATCACCATGGCAGGAATAACAATATTTTCCACTGTTATCACAGCTGAAAAGCCATCATTAGGTGTAACTGCTATTCTATGCAGTCAACAGTGTAAGCAGCCTCTGGACAATGCATAGAAACTATAAAGGGTTCTCATCTTTCTTTACCAACCTCTTGAATTCTGAACAATGGCATTTTGGACTGGTACGTGGCAGCATCATTCCTAAGAATAAGAAAACATGCACTTCTTCAAGCAGTAGAAAGTATTCTAGATTTTAACACCGCTATTGCTTCATCTTTCTGCTGCTTTGACCCCCACAACCTGACATATCCTTGTCACAACTTTGTAACACGATGGGGGTAGTTTGTATAATGATACCACAATTCCAACCACTTTTTTCTGTATCCATATGAACCATGCACTATCCATATAATCTGTTTGAGTTTCATTGTCTTCAGGGATCAACCATGTCTTTCAACCTTAAAAAATCTTTTACTAATGTGTTAAGATGACATATCTCATTGCCAGAAGCATGCACTGCTGTACATTTAACCTCTCTGGATACAGGCAGGACTTTTACAGGTGTGTATGTCTGCAGAAAAGCGGTATTTTGATATTAAAAAATATAGCATGCAGGATGTTCAACTACTTCTACAGAAGTAGAATTTGAGGAATATTTACTTGCTTTGAAGAATATTTACTTATGCATGTAGTTTCAGATGTAGCAAGAGGTCCAATCTTTTGGCAGTTGGCTTGTGTGTTAGCAGGATGTTTAGGAAAATGTTATTACTTCTTTTCTTTTTGCCTAACGGATGTAACTATCTCTGTAGTATGGTTTCACTGTGGGAAAGAGTAAAAAAAAAAATCTTCCTTTTCCTACCTCATCCAAATGCTAAAGGGAGGAAAAAAACATTGCAGCTGTAGGAATGTCTAAAAGATATATTCCCACCCCTAACGCAAGTTAGAGCACTATGTCTTTAATATATCATGCATATATAGATGCTTGAGATGACAGGAAAAAAGGCAGTAATAGCGAAGATGAGAAGTTTACTTTGCACTTCTTTCTTACATTCTACTACCAACACTAGCAGTCTTTTCAACCTTCATAATAATCAGCACATACTTTTAAACGAGTGTATATTTGCTGAGTCAAAAAGTTTTTTTGAGTATTTGAAGCCACATTTATTAAAAGAATCTTTTTATGAAGTGTTACTTGCTTTACTATGAAAGGTGAGAGGTAACCTGTTCTCTTCCTTATTCACTCAAAGTAGGAGATTCTCCACCAAATACATGGAATGTTTTTGTTAGTTAAATAAAGTATCTCCTGTTGCAGACAAGTGTTTGATTTATTATGCATTTCAAAACTTTAAAAGTCCTAGCTTTATCCTTGCTTTACTGACCTTTGAAAATGACACAATAGAATATTTCCATACACTTCAGTGAGCCTTTTGAGAACCCCATACACAAAGACAGAGTTCCAAAACTTTAGAGAAAAATGTACTGAAAGAAAATGTGGATTTCAAGCACTGACTTTCTTAAAGGCCTCTTTTTTTCTGTTTTGAAAATCTATATGATATTAATTTTCTGTGGATCTTTAAATCCTAACTTGCATTAATGTTTTTGGCTGGTCACATTTTCTTGTAGTTGTCTGTCCTATGATAAAAAGATATTTTTTGTTAATTGGTGGCATGGGAGCATGGATGCTTTATAATTATATTCCATACATGCTGTATACTTGAATTCCAGGCCTGCAGCTTTGTGCCAGACATGATATACTATGAAAGGCTAAACAGGGAGAGAAGCACATAAAGAATACCAATGAACCATAAAACATTCCAAAAGCATTTAAAAGATTCTTTTTTTTTTTAAGTGAAATTTTGAGTTACCCTGTTTGTTTGTTTTTTTTTTAATTGTGTTGTCATTGTTAAAAGAACTTTGTTTTACTGTATTCTTTAACACATTCAAGATGCCCTTGTCCAATGCGAAACATTATGTTCCTTAATGGGTTTTTGTTATGGCTGCTGTTAGGGGAAAAAAAACCTTGATAGAATTAGACAACAAACTGGGCAGATAATGTACCATGTAGGTGACTTAACACATGCAACATGTGAGTTAAATTTTGAACTTACAGTCTGCTGTAAAAGAGAAGCTATACACAAAAATTTAATCTGTAATCATCTGTTTGTCCATTGCTCACTCAAATGGGAGAAAAATTAGCAAGTAAATGTGTCATACTACTCCTTTCCTGGAATGGAGAGCCGTGTTGGTAATTGTTTAGTTCATTTCTAAGAAATGCTGCAGTAGATTTTCTGGATTTTTCTTCCCTTGTATTATTAGTTCAGCAATTCTTTGCAAAGTTCAGTGAGGTTCATTAGCTTATCTGAAGAAAATGGATCTGGTACTTTCAAGGCAGCTTCTTTCAGTGACTTTTCTAATTAAATCTCTTCCATCAGACAAAAACCTGCCCTTTTTGTTTGACAAACATTTGTTCTAATTTAGCCCTCGTTGGTTTTTTTTTTGGTACATGTACTTCTCTCTCTCCACCAACAGCACCAGCAGCTGTTAGTCACAAGATCACACTGTATGACATTTACATTGAATGTACTTGCTTATTAAAATATTTCACTGTTAGACAAGCTTATCAGCTGAAAAATACAATAAAGAAGTTGCAGTATATTGGGTCTAATAAAATGAATTTCTAGTATTTCAGTGGACAACTATTAATGTATGCATTTGTAGATATAAAATTAAATTAAGCTTCCCTGGAATGTTGTTTTGAAAGCTAAGTAATCAAGGGTTGGTCAGGTGGGAAGTCTCAGTCCACAACAAATAAGTACATTATATACATAAGAGGCTGAAGTTTTACAGGGACAGCGTATTTGTCTACTTTTTTATCAGCATCCTCCAAAAAATTGTCGGTTTCAAGAGCTCTGCCTCAGAGTCAGTTCTCCTATGGGGAGGGGGAAGAAAGTTCAAGAAAAGTTTAATCAAAGCACTTTTTCACAATACTCAGAAAACCTTGGTAAAAGCTTTCTGTGGACAGGCATATCACTGATTAATGTATGTACTTTTCTTCTATGTGAAATAACACAATATGAAGTTAAGTGCTCACTGAAGAATTTAGAGTTTGGGCTTTCAGTTTTCACATTGGACTATGGGAAGATACGCTCAGACCGTGACAAGCATCACTATATGCAATTTATGTTGCTATTCTTTAACACTCTTCAATGTCATTAGCTTTCCAGCCATGTAGTCTGTAAGTAATAGGTTGCAATAGCAGCTAAAATTGACAAGTGCTTAGCCCAGAGCATGGATTGAATGTAATTCATAGGGTTCCTGAGTTAATTTCCAATACCTGTTTCATCAAGGCAGACTGATAGATGGCTGCCAGCATCTTCGGGCTTTATCTGTAAATCCCTGTGTCTTTTACTGCCATCATTCTGGAGTTGCTGTTATTTTTTTCCCCTTCTGTTTTCTTTGCTTTTTCCAGCCCACCTTTTCTCTCCAGTCTTTTTTCCTCCTTTTTTTCATCTCTTTTTGTTTTTAAAAAATTCTTTCCCTTATATTTGCTCCCCTCTATTTCCATAATTCTAAATGAGGCTTACTCTATAGGCACATAATTCATTTAGATTAGAGGCCCTTGCAGCTAAATGCAAGACCTTCAGATGTTATTGAAGTGCATTTTTCCATGTGGCCCTGTTTAAAGTGATGTTTCTTTAGGGACTGCAGGGTGAAATATGAAGTTATCTGGGAGACTAAATCTGAGATGTTGGACAGATGGTAAAGCATCAGTGCATCCACAGAAATGCATTTCATTTTTATGTAGGGGATGCTTTCAATCAGTTTCAGCCTGAGAAAACAGTTGCTCTTGCTGCATCACTGGCTTTTCATGTGGGTTTTTGTTTTGTTTTGGTTTTTTGTTTGTTTGTTTTGGTTTTTTAGATCAATGACTAAGTCAATAAAATAATAATAAATTTTAAATATACTTATAAATAATTTGGATGAGCAGGGCAAAAGAAGAACAATTCAGGATGTCAAAATTGACAGGAGAAAAACAATAAAAAATATGAAAAAAAGAAATATTGACCTATTATTTCACAAGAAACTCTGTTTAGTAAAAAATATAACAGCCAGGTATGGATTATGGAAATCCATTTCTCACATCAGCTGTATTTCAGAAATATGAGTTGATACAAAATTTGTTATTTAAACTGTGCAGAATAACACTTGTTGACATAGAACTCATGGGTGTGCTACAAATTTTAAAGTGCTTTTGGAGCATTTTCTCCTGTAACAGAGGAACTGTTTTTTGAACATTTGAGAATATTTTTTTAAAAAGGCTTCAAATAGCATGCAACTTCACCACGTGAAGTTTCATTCTATCTGGCAACAATCACTTCTCTTGTATGGCCAGCTAAGGTTTTGTGTTGTTCGGTAAAGGAAATCTCTGATTTGCTCAGCTAAATGTTTCTTCATTTTAATTTAATTTTTCATTAGCTTTTAAACAAACTATAGACAGTTCTCTCTTTGCTGCTTAGCTTGTGCAGCTATAAAATCACATAGCTGAATCTCCTAAAGAACTTTTGAAGAAAATCGACAGTCAAGAGTATACAGTCTCTGCTTTCCACTATGTTTTGGGCTATCTGGTATAAACCTGTGTTTCCGACAGAACATTTCTTTCTTTGTTTGTTTGATTATTCTGGAATTTGTTGTTGTGGTAGCAGCTTGTTTTTTTTTTCAAATGAAAAGGATGGAGGTATGCCATCAAGTTTCCCCGCTGTGTTTCCCCAACCAGAGCAATAATACCTTCATTTTATCTAATTTCAAGTCTGAGTGATGTACCAGATTTCTCTGCTCTCCTGGAGAAATCAATACTTACAGGACTCTTTTGATAGTCATGTCAATAATTTAAGAGTTATAACAAAGATGAAAAAAATTTGTCAGAAATTATAACATGAATGACACAAACAACTGGAGTGCCAGCTTCTGGGGGTGGCCACCATCACTGGGCTGGTAACTTCTATCAGGAGTGGGATAAATGTGTCGTTAAAAATATATTTACTAACAATGCAAGCCATATTGACATTGAGGTTTGCTTAAAACAGAAACAGATTTTAAGGATTTTTTTATTTTGCAGTTTCTGTAAGTCTGTCTGATTTTTAACTAAATCCTTCCTCGTGGAACCTGATAGGTTTTGTTCAGTGTTTCTAAGAAATAGCGGCATGTCTTACAACTAGTTTGCCACTAAGTCTCAACCTGTATTTCTTTCTAAAAGAAGAATGGTTTTATTTTCATTCCTTTGTTTTGGAGTATGACCTGTTTCAGGACAAAATACATCGTAGAAATGGAGCAAACTTATCTTACTAACCTATTTAGAACATTTTATTCTGAGCTTAAAGAATTTTGATTACAAATTTTGATTGCTAGCTAACCCAAGGTCAAGGAATTTAGTTTCTTTCTACCAAGTGAACAGTGACAAGAAAAACACTGCCTGAAGGCTCTCCCATTGCTTATCTGGGTTGAATCTTCTCATTCATTTTGTACTTACTTACAGTTCTTGTAATTAAGTAAACAAATCTTATTGCTATTTCAATTGTTTATAAGTAATATAAAAAGGGAAACACACCTGAATAAGTGCATATATGGGGTGCACCTCGAGAATGCTGGCTAAGAGAAAGCTCCTTGAATAACTTCTTTTCCTTTCTAGCTGTTGTCAATTTGGAAAAAAGTGTTTGTTTGTAAGTCTGAATAGCCACATACAATCATTTCATGAAAAACATTGAATCAATGAACCCAAAATAATCTCAGCTGCAGATGCTTAATGAATTTGCCCTTGGCTGTTCTGTAACTTGCCCTAAATATACAATTTTCATTCAAAGTAGTTGCGTGACATATGGTAAAATTCAAATACAGACTAGACTGTCTAGAATATATATTTTTTTTTTAATTTCTAGAGATGCTTGCAGACCAGCACAGGGCAGCAGTGGCCATCCTAACCACTATAGAGATATAGTATAGTTTTGGGTGCTATAAAAGTTAGTGCGTATCAATTCTGACTTGCAACCTGACAAACCAACCTGTGAACAGCAGGTGCTGGGTAGCTATTTCGTGCCCTGGGAGGCAGGAAAAATGATGAAACTTAATATTTGAAGGATGGCTGTTCATATGGTTTCATTTCACTGGATACAACCTCACATCAAATGGCGGAAAAAAGTAGAATGTCAAGGAAAAACAGTTTTACAAAATATTTTATATAGGCTATTTACAGGGTCACATTAAGTTTGACTACATATCTACCAAGATTTCCTGCTTTGTCAAGATATCATTAAAACTTCCTGGAGCTTCTGAAATATTTCAGCAATGAAATCCTTCTAAGTAGTGTTTATGTCAGATATTATTGTTTTTAACAAAGCCATCTGTATAAACTTCAAGGTATTGTTTTATTAGCTTATGCGATATTTAATTGGTAATCAATCATTGTCAAGATATAAGCAGCTTGATCTAACTTAGCAGGGTAACAAAATCAGTTGGGAAGAGATAAAACTAATTTTATACGTGAACTAAGGTGGAGACATTACTTCTCTAGAGAGAGTATACTGCTTACAAAGAGGTCATCAGGTATGACAACAGGGATGTCAGCAAGGGACTACCAAGTCTTGCACAGTCCACTGACAAATATTTGCTGCTTCTGTTTCACGTGGGCACCAGTGATACAGCCAGGACTACTCTGAGGAGTATCAATAAGAATTACAGAGCCCTGGGAGAGGTGGTAAGGGAGTCTGGAGTGCAGGTAGTTTTTTCATCAGTCCTCCCAGTCAAGAGGAAGGGGTTTAAAAGGGCCAGGTGAATCTGGTGAGTCAATAAATGCTTACAGGAGTGGTGCCACAACCTGGGGTTTGGCTACTTTGACCACGGGACTCGCTTTGGGAAAACTGGTCAACTGGGAGCAGATGGGGTCCAACTGTCAGAGAAGGGGGAAGAGCATCTTTGGACATAGGATTGCCAACCTAGTGAAGAGGACTTTAAACTAAAGTTGCTGGGGGAGGGGAACCTCAGTCTATCCCACTCCTACCAGTTTGATGCTGGTGCCAGCAACAGATGTCCAGATCCTGGAGAAGGGTCACAAGCCAGCAGGAGAGCACCTGGACAGCAGCACAGAGGAATTCCAGCCACTCCAGCCAGTAAGTCAGCTTCATTGGGGGTCCAACTTAAGTGCCTCTATGCAAATGCACGTAGCATGGGGAATAAACAAGAGGAGTTAGAGATTTGTGCACGCCTGCAGGGCTATGATCTTATTGGCATCATGGAGATGTGATGGGATGGCTCCTACAGTGGGAGCATTAGAGTGGAAAGACACAGTCTCTTTAGGAAGGACAGGCAGCCAATGAGGAGCGGTGCTGTGCTGGACCTTGTTCTCACCTGCTGGAAGGGCTGGTGGGGAATGTGAAGCTCATGGGCAGCCTTGGCTGCAGGGACCATGAAATGGTGGAGTTCAAGATCCGTAGGGCAGTGAGTAGGAAGCACAACAAATTCAGTACCCTGGACTTCAGGAGAGCAGACTTTGGCCTCTTCAGGGATCTTCGTGGTTGAGTACCATGGGATAAAGCTGTGGAAGGAAGAGGGGCCCAAGAAAGCTGGCTAATATTCAAGGATCACCTACTCCAAGATCAGGAGTGATGCATTCCAGCAAAGAGGAAGGCAGGCAAAAGGCCAGGAGGCCTGCAGGATGAACATGGAGCTCCTGGACAAACTCAAACACAAAAAGGAAGCCCACAAAGAGTGGAAGCAAGGACTGATAACTTGATAGGAATGCAGAGAAATTGTCTGAACATACAGAGATCAGGTTAGAAAAGCTAAAGCCCTGATAGAATTAAATCTGTCCAGGGACATAAAGGGCAGCAAAAAAAGCTTCCGTAGGTAGACTGGTGATAAAAGGAAGACTAGGGAAAGTGTGGGCCCTCTCAAGAAAGAAATAGGAAACCTAGTTTTCTGGGATATGGAGAAGGTTGAGGTACTCAATGACTTTTTGCCTCAGTCTTCACCAGCAAGTGCTCAAACTACAATGCCTAAGTAGCAGAAGACAAAGGCAAGGAATGGGATAATACAAGAACCGCCCCCTGTAGAAAATCAGGTTTGAGACCATCTAAGGAACCTGAAGGTGCAGAAGTCCATGAGACCAAATAAAACATTTAACAGCTCTAAAAGTCAGATCAAATATATATGCTTATTCAGTTCAAATAATCTGTATATAAATGTTGATAAGGTTTATTTTGCCTAAAAAGAATGATCTGAAGATTTAATAGCAGTTTGAAGCTGACTAGATTGTCTCTGAAACAGATAAAGACAGATAGACACCACCAGAAGGTGAATGATGCAGTCTTGGACAACTAACTTAAGCTAGAATTAATTGCCTGCTGAAAGTGTCTGCCTCTGTCCATTTACTTCAGAGAAAGCATAGATGACTAATTTAATCTCCAAAAGTCACTTGTGTACAATCTCGACCAAAGTTTGATAAAATTAACCTTTCCCTCAGTTCTATTACAGGAATTGCAGAGAAAACTAAATAAATATGTAATAGCTTTGCAATATATAATTTTTAGTCATGGATTGGTTCTAACCAAACTCCTACACCTAAATACCCTAGGTGTTTGAAAAACCTCAGGGAAGTTGTAAAGCTTTGTAGTGCAGGTTAGTGTCTTTAACCAACTAGTAAAGACCTTTCTATACTGGGGGTCCTCTCTCATGACTCTCATATTTCATTACTTTCACTGCACAGTCATGTCATCTTTCCCCAGTAAAATTAATTCAACAACTGAATATTTATGTGACCAGTCTTTTTCAATACATTCAAGTTGTTTCCTTTGATTAGATATTTTTTTATACTGGATCTCAGCAGGATACTTCGTCAGAAATCCAGCTATTTGTTTGAAAATTAATGTGCCTTTTTCAAACATCTACCTTTGTCAAGATAAAAATATCCCACTTTCTATCCTGTATGTCACATCTCTTTATGAGGCTTCTAAATAGTGGTTGTCTTACTTTGTTGTTTCTTTCAGAAGTTTAACAAACCTCTCTTGCAGCAATTGTTAACAGAAAGCCTTAAAAGTAACCTCTATTCACAAGTGCCTCCTTCGTGCTTTGCGAAGCATTCTGAAAATATGAATGTCTGCCTCCCATTTTTAATTGTTAACTGATGCCTAATTTCCCTGAATACTTGTATCTAGAGAGTGCTTATGTATATATGGTACAGAGCATCAAAGCTGTGTTCTGGAATTCTTTGTCACCGGCAGATATTAGACTCCAGATTAAAACCAGCAAACTGAAGAGTCACATGCATCTGTTCTATCATCCACTCCACTGGACTGCTTTTTTTGTGTTGTTACTGTGGAAGGAGGCCCAAGAGGGCAAAAAAAAATCTGGTATATAGTCTGATTTTGCTTAATTAGAAACGCCTTACTCTCGAACACTATGAGGACCATGGGTGTATGGCAGAGAGTTGAACTAAATGCAGTCCTTTGAATGGGAATGACTCAAACATCAATAGGTAGGGAAAGTGTTCAGAAAATTATTAGCCCAGAATTATAGAATTATAGAATCATAGAATGGTTTGGGTTGGAAAGGACCTTAAAAATCATCAAGTTCCAACACCCCTGCCATGGGCAGGGACACCTCCCACTAGACCAGGTTGCTCAAAGCCTCATCCAGCCTGGCCTTGAGCACCTCCAGGGAGAGGGCACCTATATCATCAATCAGAGAACAAAATGCCACAAATAACAACTATGTGCTTAAGAGTTTTCAAGTAAATCAACAATGTCTTTCTAAAGTTAGTATTTCTCTTTAAAACAGGAAATTATAATCCTTTTTGTTTGTACTGTTGGGCTTGACCTTCATGTTGATTAAGAAGGGAAGAGAGGAAGGAGAGTAAGACACTATTGTTGATATTTCTGCTTTTCTACTTCATATGCAGTACATATTGATAGGACAACCCATTGCCTACGTCAGTGCTTGTAAGAGAAAGATGGAGCAACTTTACGTTATCCATGGAAACTGTAAGCCCATGTGACACTGCTGGTTGGTCTGCAGAAAGATCACATATGAAATATTTGAAGGAGATCAACAAAAAATTGTCATAAATTCTCAGAACCAAAAGAGAAGATTTTAGAAGCCGTATATTAGGATGCATCTCAGGCACAGCCTGGTTATCTGAAAGTTAGATGCCCAGTCTAAGATAGTCAGTTAGACTCTCTCAGTCATCTCCAGCCTGAAGTTCTTGTGCTTTGGAAATCTTGTCTCTCTCCATTGGCCATACAGAGAACTGAAGCATTTGGCTCAGATTAGGAATCTGACTTTTCAATATGTAGAGTTGGGTAGGATGCATCCTGTTTGAATCCAGAATTATTAGAGCTCTGTCTTTTAAGAATGAATTTTTTTTGAAACCTTTGGAACTCAACAGACATTATTTTTAAATGAAATAGAGAATTTTAATAGAAAATCATATTGGATTTAGAACTATGCTACATAATTCTCATCCTCAGATATTGTTCCTTAATTAATTTAGTCTGGGATAGGTATAAACAGCCTGCAGCTTACCATCTTTTATTAAAATAAGCAAATCTGTTAACATAGCTCGGTAATTTCCAATGTATATATTTTAGCACATTTTGTTATTTTCCAAAGTTTTCTTTTTATTTCTTCTTATGTTTTTAGTATTACTCTAAATAGTTTTTAAGATCATGAGTTCAATTAATTGCATTTTTTAAATATTATATGTCTCTTGGTTACTTGTTTTTACATGCGAATTAGGAGTCTGTCTTCCTTTGTCACTCAAACCAGAATTTTCAGCCTATGGGTCTCTCTTTTTCTTGGGATGTCTGTTATAATTTCTTAAAGCTGCACTGCACCAATATTAGTCAGCTCGAAATGCTGTCTATGAAACTCAATTTATTCAGCCACTTGTCTCCTCAGAATACTTTCTTCAGTGTGCTAATTTCCATAAACAGTTTACTGATTTCACTGCTGATGATGAGATCAGAATAACCTGTTGCTGCTCTTAGTACGGTGAATGTCACAGACACCCCTGCAAAAAACAAGTTTACCTGATTTTTTTTCTGAAGAGTCAAGCTGTTAGCTCTGCTGCTAAATGCCTGTATCAGCAAAGAACTTTTTAAAACCAGAGAGTGTCTTCTGTCTTTAATCCCCATGACAGAACATTTTCATCTATCAACAAGAAAAATACAGTGTAAAACCTAGAGGTATCCTTGAAAGAAGAAAAGATGTGACCATGGTTATTACTCTTGAATGAGCTTGAAATATTTCTGTATCATGAAAAGCTGAAGGTAGCAAAGAATTCTGGAGAACTTAAAACATTGCCTTAGTAAAGTATTTGTGGGACACCATGCCCTCTTTCAGGTTAGCTGAAATGACAAGAGAAAACCATTTACCTTCAACTGGCAGGTACTAAAAGTATACCAAATGGTTTGTTATCAGCTGAGATATCAAAATCAGTAAAATTCTTTTCTGAGAATCTCAGATTCTTAGAACATTGTTGACTTTATTTCAATACAAAAGAAACACTTACAATGACAGCTTGTTGCCCTTTACTCTTGGGTCACTTATTTTAAGAAGCCTAGAAATGTAAAGATGGTTGTTTGCATTTAATGTAACTTATAAGGAAAATGCTTCACCAATCATACTTAAATTGGCTGAAAGAAAGATGACACAATAGACAGGATGACAATACAAGAACGAGACAATAGAAGGAGGACAATAGACAAAGGAATAAGGACATGTAACATGGAACAAAATAATTTAAGAGCAATAACCATGACATCTCCTATGGGCTGTGATCCCAAAAGCTGTCACAGAGTAAGCTACATTAATTATGGTCATTTACTCCCTGTTGAGTTATGAAATTTTGCATCATTCTGTATAAAAAAATTCACAATCATTCAAAAGAACATAAGGAACAATCTGTAAATCCACCTTTTCTGAATGAACAGTGTTTCAGGACACAGACAGATAATCACATAAAATTATCCCAGTGACACTAGAGTGATGATTTTTCGTTCTCATGTACCACATAATCAAATCTCCAACTCGGTATTAAAAATAAAAACCAAAAAAAAACCCCAAACCAATAACAACAAAAGTAACCAAAAAGAAAACAAACTCTATTAAACTTTTGCAAGTCATAGCAACTTTAATACTACTGGAGGGCTTGTCTACGAATAGAATCATAGAAACATAGAACAGTTTGGGCTGGAAGGGACCTTAAAAATCACCTAGTTCCAATCCCCCTGCCATGGGCGAAGATACCTTCCCCTAGACAAGGTTGCTCAAACCTGGTGTCCAGCCTGGCCTTGAACACCTCCAGCCTGGTGTCCATCCTGGCCTTGAACACCTCCAGGGACAAGGCATCCACAGCTGCTCTGGACAACCTGTTACAGTGCCTCACCACCCTCATCACAAAAAATGTCTTCCTTATGTGCAAACTAAATATACCCTCTTCCAGTTAATAACTGTTACCCCTCATCCTATCACTACACTCCCTGATCAGGAATGCCTCCCCATCTTTCCTGTAGGCTCCCTTCAGGTACTCTAAGGATGCTATAAGGTCCCCCCGGAGCCTTCTTTTCTCCAGGCTGAACAAGCCCAACTCTCCCAGCCTGTCCTCATACAAGAGTTGCTCCAGCCCTCTGATCATCTTTATGGCCCTCCTCTGGACCTGCTCTGAAAGGTCCACGTCTTTCCTGTGCTGAAGACTCCAGAGCTGAACACAGTACTCCAGGTGGGGTCTCACAAGAGCAGAGTAGAGGGGGAGAATCACTTCCTTTGGCCTGCAGGTCATGTGCTTCTTTTGATGCAGCCCAGGACACAGTTGGTTTTCTGGGCTTCCAGTGCACATTGCTGGGTCATGTTGAGCTTCTTATTAACTAACACCCCCAAGTCTTTGTCCTCAGGACTGTTCTCAAGCCATTCTCATTCCAGCCTGTATTTATGCTTAGGATTACCCCAACACATGCGCAGGACCTTGCACTTGGCTTTGTAGAACCTCATGAGGTTCACATGGGCCTACCTCTCGAGCCTGTCCAGATCCCTGTGGATAGCAGGTCCCTCTGGATGGCATATTGCAGATAACGTAGGTAATATAAATATAAATAAATATATATAAACATAAATAAAACTTACCCTTACTGGAGTAGGATCAGATCAGGGAACACTTAAACAAACTGGACATACAGAAGTCCATGGAGCCTAATGGGACGTGCCTATGAGTGCTGAGGAAGCTGGCTGATGTCATTGCAAGGCTACTCTTGGTTAACTTTGAAATTACTCTTTTTTGAAAATGACATATTTATCTTTATTATCTCTGAAATGAACAGAAGAAAAGGGTTATTGCTTGTCTAGTTTTAAGTAAGACTTGCAACAATGTCTCTGATAATATTGACATAGACAAACTGATGAGCTACAGACTGGGTAATCAGACAGTGAGGCAGATTGAAAATTGGCTAGACTGATGCTCTTAGGGGAATCTAACTAAATGGTTTTATGGCCATCCATAGAGACTTCGAAAGGCTAGAGAAATGGGAAGACAGGAGCCTCATGAATTTCAACAGAAAGGAATGCTAAGTCCTGAATCTGGAGAGAAGAAACCTATCTACTAGCACAGACTGGAGTCGAGCTGTCTGGAAAGCTGTCATGCAGAGAAGGACTTAGGATGTTGGTGGAAAACAAGCTGACCATATGCCAGAAATGCACCCTTACAGCAAAGAAAGCAAACAATCTCCTGGACTGCATTAGGCAGACCATTGCCGATATGTTGAAGGAGGTGATCCTTCTACTGTGTTGAGAACTGGTGAAACACATCTGGAGTGCTCTATCCAATTCTGGGCTCCCCAGCACAGGAGAGACATACTGAAAAAAAGGGCATAAAAAATGATGAAGGGACTGACCTGTGGTGATAGATTGAGAGAGCTGTGAATGTTCAGCCTGGAAAAGAGAAGGCAAAATGGGATCTTGCCCCTGTGTGCAAATACTTGATGGAGGCTGTAAAGAAGGCAGAGCCAGACCCTTCTCAGTGGTGCCTATTAGAAAGATGAAAGGCAATGAGCACAAACTGAAATACAAGAAATTGCATTTAAGCATCAGAGAAAAATGTTTTACTGAGGATGACTGAAGTCTTGAACGTGGTTGTCCAGTGACATTATGAAGTCTCCACCCTTGCAGGTGTTCAAAACCGTATCAGGCGTGGCCCTAAGCAACCTGTTCCAGCTCACCCTGCCTTAAGGAGAGAGGTTGGACTAGATCATCTCCAGAAGTGTCTTCCAGTGTCAAATGTTCCATCACCCTTTGATTTTGTAAAATACATATGCTACAGCACTGTTTGTTCTTACCATGATTATCAGAGTTAACATTTGTGCACCCTTGTTTAGCCCTGGTGAGCTTTAGTATTCAGGAGTGTTTCTCAGCATTTTTCTTTATGGTGACTTTTTTCTTTATGGTGATGCTTTTTTTTTTTTTTTTTTTTTTTNTTGTTCTGGGAAACAGAAACTACAACACAGTGGAATACTCAGCAAAACTAGATTTTAATTTGGTGTCATAGTTGTTATAACTATTTTTCATCATTTTTAAAGATTATAGAAATAGCACACAAAATGCAAGATTGTACATTTGTTAGTCCAGTACCCAGTTATGCAGAAAAGAATGCCCACATCATCTGGGCATAAAAAATTTATAATTTTTCAATTAATTTGAATATTTGTATGGATAAGCAAAAATATTTACATGGATAAGCATTTTTGGGGGCTTAAGATTTTACAATTGTAACTCCAAATAAATTTTATTTCTATAAATGAGAAATGTAGCAAACTGTAGTGCCAAAAAATGAAAATAATCTTGAAATTTAGTGATGGTGTGACTCCTTACTCCCCACAGGTCTCATAAAACCTCCTTCTTGTTAACTGTTACCCTCTAGTACAAAGATTTGACAATGGTTCCAGCTAATAAAAAGGGCCAGTGACCTTTTAGGAACCTGCAATGGAAAAGTCAAAATTCAATTGGGAGATTTTTTTTTCTTCAACATCTCATAAAGAATGAATGTACTAAATGTCAAGATTTTAGCTCAATAGGAATTTAAAATTCATTGTCAGTCATTCAAAGAATGACCTGTGAATAGCATCAGACTAGACTAGCTACAGGAAAGGAAACCACAGGTGCCCCTTGTCCTCACCTTATCTCTGGCAAATACCACTGAACAATTTAAGTGAAGTATTTCAGATTCACATTTGGCAGACTGCAGTGGGTGGGCTTTCCTCTCTGTCATTATTGTCAAGGATTTTTTTGGTGGAAAGAGAAGCAAAGTATCTCAATTTTTTGTTCCTACAGTTTGCTGAAAGCTGAAAATTGTATTCTTTTAAAATGAGTCCCAGTGACTGCATCACTCTGGAAAGGAAGAATGAAAATAATGTTAAGAAAAAATCTCTATCACATATGCTGATCATTTATTTTTGGTGGAGGAGAGCTTGATGTTGTCTGGAAACTCTTCATGTTGGAGTTCTAGAAATTTTCTGTGCTGTTATAATTTCCCCTTCTGACATTCATCTTTCAAATATCATAAGACAATGTTATGGCATTAACTAATATAGCATCAATACCTGGCTTTTTTTTGCTTATTGCAGACATGCAACCCTTGTAAAGGATGGATTCTATCACAGAGCATTGTTTGTGGCTGAGATAGACAGACTCAGCTCCAGTTCTCACTGGCAAAACATGAATCCATTAAAGCCTCACAGCATTCATATTAAAATTCTTGCTTAGTATTTATTGGTACTCAAAAATACAGGCTGTGTGGCCTATTGAATTTGATTTTTGGTCCCACATCCAGGAACTACTGTTTTCTTTTTCTAGTTCTGCTACTGATCCACTGTTTCATACCTTGGGCAAGTTACCTTAACTTTCAGTACTTGCTTATAACACCAAGTGACCAGGACGATTAATTAACTAATGGGCTACATAATTAATGGCATCATTCCATTTACTCCAAGACTCTGTAAGGAAGTTGTAAATTACATTAAATTGGAAAGAAAAGGGATGGGTGGGTGGGTGTATGTATACATATATGACAGTACACAGCCTGGTTTTGGCTGGGACAGTTAACTCTCTTCATCGTAGCCAGTGCAAGGCTGTGTTTTGGATTTGTGCTGAGAAGAAGGCAGCTGATAACATACCGATGTTTTTAGTTCCTGCCAGGACAGTCAAGAACTTGTGATCTTCTCATTCTTTGCCAATATATGCAGGTGCAGGAGAAGCTGGGAGGGAGCACAGCCCACTANATTCGTTATCAAATTGTTTTTATCTCAATGAAGGGGTCTCTTTTCCCTTTACCCTTTTAATTTTTGCCCCCATTTCACAGGAGGTGGGCGGGTGAACGTATGGTGCCTGGTATTTGCAGCTGCTAGCTAGGTTAAGCCACAACAGATAGGAAGAGACATTTAATACCACCTGAAAGAATAACTATTAGATTATGCTCTACCTCTGCAAAAGCAGTTTTTCTCTCTTCTCTCAAAGTTTTTGAAGTTGCCAAAGTAAGACAGTTTCTGGAGAAACAGGGACAATATAAGCCACTTACTGTTAAAAATCAATTTACTAAAGGGGACACTGGAACAAATCCAAAGCTGATTTGAAAATTAAAGGGGATATGAATGATTGTGGTAACAGTGGTACCCTACAAAACTGAAGTGTTTGAAGAGGAACAGTATTGTTGCATTGATTGTTTGACCTGTATTGAAAAGGAAACATGAAAGTCAAAGCTTTGCAAGGTACAAACATAAGTAACTGGAGAGGAGTCCTTGTAGTTGAAGTAAAAGCATGCCAGGGAACACTGTGTGCAACTCCACCTCTAGCTTATCCTTCTCTTGGAACAGGTCAATAATGATAATATGTATCCCTTAGGAAACAGGGCCCAAGGTTTTGTTTTTTTTCCCTTGCTTCTTGGCCTTTTCAAAGTCAAACTTAAATCAGTGAAACAAGTGTCTTAAAAAAACACCAGCACTGAAGACAGAACACAATTACTGTCCTTAAAGTCTTTTCTTCACTGAGGTACTCATTTAAGAACAAAGTGTCTAACCTTTCATCAGTCTAGGGCAGGCTATGACCATAGACAGCACTGAGTCAGGTTATCAATAGAAACTGTGGTTGGCAATTTTCTGAAGCAGAACCTGAATACATGTATGCATGTTACAGAAATATTAAAGTAACACATACAGATACAGATGCACAAACAAGATTGAGCTAACCATACTGCCTCTTGTACTGCGCTTGATTTCAAGCAGAGCATGACACAGTAAAGTCTTTGGGATGCTTAGCATCACTATTAACTAGTAAGTAATAAATCATTATGTATATAGTGTGTTTGCATCTTTCAGCTGCCAGGAAAAAGAAAAAAAAAAAAGCCTTAACAGCATTACTGTCAGCTAGAACTGTTACAGTTCAATGCGAATTCCATTCTTGATGACAAGTGTCTGGTGGTAGTATTAATGAGTAATTCCTTAGATAATATGTGGCTGCATTGGTGTGGTTTAAACTTATTTCCCAAACTGTATAAGACAAGGTGCATGCACTGTAGATATATTTTGTTGCTATGCTATAATCCATGTACAATCCTTGTGTGGAGTTCTTTGGTTATAGAAAAAGCCTCTTAGCAGATTTCCTAACCAGAGTTCATTGCTCTAAGGATGCAATGCCAGCATCCAACTGGGTAATTGTTGCAGGTTTTCTCTATGCCTTCTTTCAGCACCCTGCTTCTTACTCTGTTGATTCTAGGAAATAATTTTTAAGCAAGCAAAGGTCTGAGATTGTCAGAATGGCCCTTCTTGAGGATCTGAATAGTAATACAGTCCAGGGAGCTTGTCTCCATGATGAAAAACACCAAAGTCTATCCTCAGGTGTTGCAGAGGCTCACTGAGCTGGGAATAGAATTCATTGCAAAGCAGATAAAATAGTGGTGCTTGAGGCAGGATGAAACAAGATCTAAGAAAATAATCAGACCCCCCTCGAGCAAACAGACTTATATGACATTTTCTGAACTGAACAAGAATCTCCATTAAGTGATCATTCACAGTCATATTTATTGACAGGATAAAAGTAAAAGGAAGCAGTTTGAGGACACAGATTGTTCTGAACCATGGGGTCCTGCTAACAAGGAGCCAAAAGGAATGAAGACAGAACTAAGATGATATAAAGCACAGGACACAGAATTATACTCCTTTGTGCTATGACTGTGCCTTGTCCCTCCACCTGTGACTGAAAGATATGGCTGGTTGCACTGGATTCTTTGTCCTGTCATCAAAAGTCATTCTCACATTTATTTCTTTAAGACATAGCTACCACTGAGGACAAAAGTGTCTCAGCTTCTAATGGTAACCAAGATACTTTATCCATTCATCAGGGAAAATATTTTTTTCCAGTCCCAAACCAGCTGTTTGTGCAGCTACCTTTTGACCTTTACTGCATGCCAGGATTCCAGCTGCCAATGCAGTTGCCCATGTTAAAAATGCTAGCCTGTCAAACATGGCAGATCTGAAAGTTACTGTGACAATGTATATGAAACCATAAGTTCTTCCTCTGCTGGTGGTTCCCTCCCAGGTGGACGCTGTCTGACTGCTGCCAGGACAGGTTTCCCTCCTGACCTGGAATATGACCATACCAGCAAAAAAATTTTATCAGCTTTTAATGTTCCTAGCATTTTGCCTCATCCAGTGTGTCAACATTCCCATCTGTATTAAGGTTGGTACAGTCCAAAGAGCTTCCCTGATAGTGTTTTTACTGAGCATGAGTCAAGCTTGTTAGTTGTTTCTTGGCTTTTGCCTCTGTTTCCAGGCTGACAGTCTCTTTTCCCTTTATTTCTCTCTCTGTCTCTGAGTTCTGTCTGTCTAGGACTCTGATCTCAGTTAAGGTGTTTCTGCATCAGACAGCTGTAAGTTCCTCTACTCATACTCCAATCTGACTAGATATGACCCATTTATAGGTTGATGCCGCAGTGCTACATTAGCATGGTACCAAGCCTGCACATACCTTTTAGTTGTGTGCATTAAGGCACACCACTGTTGTTTTGCATTTACACAGTTCCAGAGTTTTTATCTAGCCAGTCAGAAGTAACTGCATCAAGACCTTGCATCTGTCTATCCTCCTCTTCATCAAAATTCTCTAAACTGGAAAAAAAAGCCAGTCAATCCAAATATTTACTATGCAGACCCAGGAAAGAATGAGAAGAACAT